>NW_010729098.1:191293-205101 GCF_000365185.1 Nelumbo nucifera
AATTTAGGGAATATGATTCCCAGTTAGAAGAAGGTAGGAAAATTTTTGAAATTCGCCCACCCATTCCGCAACCTTCATGGCATCCATTAGATGGATCCTACCATTATTTCACTTATAATATAAAGATTGGCATCAAAGCAACGGTAAAGGAAAGATCCAGCAAAATCCATGCAGACTAAATGTTGTAGAAGCACAAAGCTAAGACAATTAAAGCCATGTCTTAAAAATAACATGGAAACAGAACCACTTTTCCCTCCATGGGTAGGAATGGAAATTTTCCTTGTCTCTGCTAGGTAACCAGTCTCTCCTACCCGATGGGGTTGGGAATGGGGATGCAAGTGAAGTCCCCATCAAATATTAATTATATTTTACATTTTTCTTTATTTTAAGTAAATATATTTTCCAAAAAAGCTTTTAATTAAAAAAGTTTGGGGATTAGGGTCCCTAACTGGGGATGCATGGTAACTTTTATCCCTAGCGAAGATTGAGGTTGGGGACAAGGATGGGAAGTATGGTCCCCGCTTGAACCCACCCCATCGCCATTCCTAGGGTTAGGGATGGGGATTCAAGTTCCTCTTCAAGGTAGAAAATGAGATAACCTTTAGGGAGATTATCTCACTTCCTAATAAAAGAAAAACTAAATCAGTTATTGAGAGCAAGGTTGAAGTATTGGAAACTTAAGGTGTACCGGAAAGACAATTTTAAGAGATATATCAGGATACGCTTTGGATACGTATGGATATGGACGAAAAATCAAGATACACATAAATATGCTAGGAAACTCAAATAAATCCAAAAAAAATATATTACCAACAACAATTACAAGTTTTATATGATTCTAAATAAGTCATTTAAATGCAAAAAAACCATAATTTAATGATTTATATAGTGTGAACTTATGGTCATTAAAATCTAATGACCAAGGTTCAAGTCTTGCTATTGCCTAAAGTTTATAGTTTTTATACTACCAAAACGAAATTAATGAGAGATAGGATCATTAATTAACAGAATTAATGAGACAATTTGAATTATGCGCTAAAATTCAAATTTAAATTTAAAATTGTCTTAAATTATACGAGTAATTAACTAATAAGTGAAAGAGAAAATTGACTTAAATATAGGAGTAACTAATGAAATTAATGTGCGAAAACTCAGTATTAAATATGGATTAAGAAGGGGACCCAAAAAATTAAGTCGGGCTGTTTTGGGCCCATATCTACACAATACATACAAAAAGAAATGGCACAAATGATTTCTACACATTCCGTGTATCGGGTTCTTGTCGGAACGATACTGTAGAGAAGATGGACTAAATGGACCATAGGCTGTTAATCCTTTTTATTTTTTACGTTCTTTGCTGTAATGGGCCTTAATCTGGGCTTTATTAAAGTTTAGCTTAATGAAATAGAATTAGGGGTTTAAGAGAGAAAGTTATGTTTGAAAATCTCTCTCTCTAAACCCTAGTTGCCGCCACCTTCTTCTTCTTCTTCTTCTTCTTCTTCTTTTCTCTTCTTGGAACCTGATTTCTGCTACTTTCTTTTGATTTTCTAGAACTTTTTAAACAGTCCTTTCTGTTCAAAAGGCTGTCTTTCTTCCCATACACACTGTGTATGGAGAACTGAATCGTATGAATAGGTAAAGAAACCTATTTCAGCCCAGTTGTTAGTGGTTTCTAGAGAGAAGGGGACTAGTTTTGTCGTCCTCCTAACAGATTCAAGTGTGTTGCCTAAAACCCTAATTCTCTAGAGAAATCTGTTTGTGGGCCCTACAGGGAGTTTGACCTGGGTGCTCAGTGACTGAAAGTCTTCTTATCCTTCATCTTGAAGATTGAATCAAGTAGATTGGTGTTCTGTGAAGTCTACAAGGAGCGGCTGAGATTTCTCTATTTCTCCCAGCTTCCGGGTGTGACATATGTAACTGGTACGACTTCATAGAGGTTGGATCACAACACAGTTTTTGTTCTACCTTCATTTGTTGTTATTCGAAGTTGTTAGAAGTTATTTTCGAAGTATTTAAGAAGATGAACCCTTTAGAAGTTGAAAACAAGCATGTTGTTGAATCCGGATAGGTTCCAGGAACCTCTGTAGACTCTCTACTAGCTCTGGCCATAGTAAAGCTGGATGGAACTAATTATTTGGCTTGGTTACAATTAGTAAAAATTCATGTTTGTAGTAGAAGCAATGGGATTTTATCTCCTATAGCAAGAAGGCTCCTTCGGAAGATGATCCATCATATGAAAAATGGATGCAAGAAAAGTATACTGTTATTGGATAGCTTGTGAACTCAATGCAACCGCAGATTAGTCAACACTATTTGTGGATGAATTTGTCAAAGGAAATTTGGGATAGTGTTGTTGAAACCTATTCCTAGAAATTAAATGTGGTCAGGGTTTACAAGCTGAGAAATGATGTGAAGAATTTAAGACAGGGAGAAAAACCGTTAGCTGTTTATTTCTCAATACTGAAGTCTTTATGGCGGGAAATTGGTTTGATAGAAGTTGTAGCATGGGACACCACTAATGATGCTGAGACCTATAGGAAACTTATTGAGAGAAACAAGGTATTTAAGTTTTTGATAGGGCTGAATCTAGAGTATGACATCACAAAGCAAAATATTTTATCCAAGGATAGTGTTTCACTGTCTCAAGCTTATGCCTTGGTAGGCAGTGAAGAAAGCAGGAGACTTGTCCAGGTTCAAGGGGCTGATCTAAACGATCACTTTGCTAATATGGGAGTGAAACCCAAGGGAGTTGTAGGGACTCCAAGTAGCTCAAGGAAGAAAGAAATTATTTGTGAGTACTGTAAGAAGCCAAAACACACTAAAGACAAGTGTTGGAAATTGCATCCTGAGCTTCTTCCTCTTCGGTTTCAAAAGAAGTTTGATAATATGAAGGTAGGGAGTGTCAATGTTGCTGCTGGTCTAGATAGTGACAGATACCAAACTGAAGAGATGAGTGCTAGTGAGCAGTTAGCAGCTATGAAGGCAGAATATGAGAAGTTTGGAAGGATGATCAGTCACTTAGAGGGTGTGGCCTCTTCTTCCAACCCTCCAAGAAATTCAACATCTTTTGCATTTGCTCATTCAGGTATACGGCCTTCTGCCAATCATGCAACTACCTTAGGTAATCATAGGATCCCTTTGTATTATTGATTCTGGTGCTTCTGATCATATGACTAGCCTTTCAAGTTTGTTTGTTTCTTACGATCTACTTCATGACCATGACAAAATCACCCTAGCTGATAGCTCTCTTGCCCCTATCTCTAGCAAGGGAACCATCAAGGCTACAGATTCCTTGGAACTTCCTTCTACTCTTCATGTACCCAAGCTAAATACAAATTTGTTATCTGTAAGTTGCCTAACTAAGTCATTGAACTGCTGTGTAACCTTCTTTCCATCCTACTGTGTTTTCCAGGATCTGGAGTCTTAGAAAGTGATTAGGAGTGGCCATGAGCCGAATGGAATATATCTGCTGGACACTCCTGGACAAAGCCATGGACAACCTAGAAAGACTGCTTTTTGGTCTACATCTACAGAGTCCATCAGCCGAGTCATGTTATGTCACTTTCGTTTGGGTAATCTTTCTTTTTCTGCATTAAGTCATTTATTCCCATAATTGTTTAAAGGAATTAGTCTATCCAATCTTCATTGTGAGTTACGTGAATTGTCAAAACATTGTAGAAGCAGTATCCTCTGACTTATAAAATGACAAAAATACCACTAGTCCCCAAACTGTCAACAAAGCTACCCAAAACACCAATTTGGGAACCCACTACAAAAAGCATATAAAACAGAATACATTCACAATTTTTTTTTAGCCTCATCAATTCCCCAATAGAATTGGCCTTAGCAGCTATGAAGCAGAAGCATGGTGGTGATAAGGAGAAAGAGATGAGGAAGAAAGAAAAAAGGGAAGTAATATGTGATTATTGCAAGAAACCTTGACACACCAAAGACACTTTCTAGAAGCTCCATCCCCATTTGGTGCTTACAAGACTTAAGAATAAGAATGGAAATGCAAATGCACCCACTACTACAGATGCCTCCTCTTCTTCTGGGTAGGGGTGTTCAAATTTGGATCAGAAACTGAAAACCGAATAAGCTAGTTCGATTCGGTTCGATTTTTGATGTGTTAAAAATTCAGTTTTGGGTTTTGGTTTGGTTTGTCTACAAAAATTAACCGAACTGAACCAAAAACCATACTATACTATATATAATTGTATATTATATAATTATTTATTTATATTAATTGTATTATGTTTTATTAATACAACCGAACTACAGAGCCACCTTTGGGCTTTGGGCCCAATCGAAATTTTAGTTAGTATCAGTAATAAATAAAAACACTACTTTAAATTAATTAATTTTAGTTAGTATCAGTAATTACTAATAACTAGTAAGTGGGAGTGGGATACAAGGATTTGCCGATTTGGAAAACTCAAAAGACAGCCAGACTGGAGTTGCCGAGTTGGGCTAGGAGTCAAATTGTCAGAGTGATAAGTGGAAAGTTTCCACTGGAAACTGGAAACTCAAGAGGCAAGAAAAACACGAAGCCAGAATTGACAAAACTCAAGCCTGAACTCTCAAGGAATGTCAGTTTGAGAGAACAGAGAACAGACTACAGAGAACGTGACTATGTGAGTGGACTAGAGAGTGGAGACTTTAGAGTTTAGAGAAGTCACAGTCTCACTTAATCAGACATAAGAGTTGAGACTGTGAGACTTGAGAGTCTGTGAGAGGTTGCAGTACGGGTGTACAACTGGAATACAGGACTACAGACAAGACGATTCAGACCTGCACCAGTTAATCCAAGTGAGTTGTTCTCCTTTTCAGTTTTCTCTAGCCTTTGTTCTTTATATAATATAATCTTTTTTTATCATTTTTATAATTCACACTTCACAAAATCTTTTTTTATCAGTTTTCTCTAATCTTTTACTTCATATTAGTAGGCTATTAGAAATTTAGAATATTAGAGCCTTAGTCCTTAGAGGTGTTTTACTATTCTATTCAAACATTATACTGTTCGATAGATTGAATCATTGGCTTGTATTCAGAACTTTTTGTAAGACTCAACGTCCAAGCTCAATATAAAAATAAAAAATAAAAAATAAAACTCAATAAAAGACACAACCATGACTTGTACATTGTAATGTATTCAGAACTTTTTGAATAAAAAAAATAAATTTAACTTCAGAACCTATTGATTATTATCTGATATCATTTACATTTACAAACATCTAAAGTTAGTCATTCTTTTGGCTTCTTAACCATCAAGCCTATGATCCAATTTTCAGATTTGCTAGCATTTTTTTTCTCTTCATTTATTTGTATTAGAATAGTTAGCATTGATAGGAAATGATTAAAATGAACCAAAGAGTCTCTCCACTCATCTGTCTATCGTCTGTATGACCTTTGGCTAATCCAGCCTGAACCCAGCTCCACCAGTTCCTAGTAGGATATGCCCAGCACAAGGTTTCACTGGGCTAGAAAAAAGGCCCGGGTTCAACTTTAGTGTCATACATGTACAGATGTACCTACCATGTTCTATCAATATATTCCTGAATATTACATTTCAAATATATTAAAAATATTTAAAAATATTTTTTAAAATATCATGAAATGATAATGAAGCATAATATATCAGATCTGTAGCTGTTTGAAATCTTTAGTTTTTTAATATATAAGTTGTCCAATAAAAGAGGCATATGTCAAAAGGCATATATATTGAGGTGAAGAGAATTCCATGAATAAAGGATATGGATAGGAATAGGAGGATTCCTTAAATAAATTTTATTGTTACCATGCTTTTAGAGATAGTTTTGTGTTGATTAATTATAATTAGTTAGTTAAAAAAATAAATCTTAAACCAAGGATACTTATCTTCTTTCTAGGATCATAAATTCGTAATGCATGACATAATTAATTTGAATTTTCATTTGATTTCTATTTTCTAATACTTATTTTTTTATTTTTTGTGGTCCTATGATGAGGCTAAAAAAATTGTGAATGTATTCTATTTTGCATGCATTTTGTAGTGGGATCCCAAATTGGTGTTTTGGGTAGCTTTGTTGACAGTGTGGGACCAGGGGTATTTTCGTCATTTTATAAGCCAAATTTTTGGTCAGGGGCAGTTGGGTGCATTTCTGTTGGGTTTTGGTCTCTTGGGTCTTTTTGTAACAAAATTTATCTTTTGGGGGTTCATTTGAAGTTAGTTTTGTTCTTAAGGAGTTGTTGGTGAGAGGAAAACATTCTAGGAGTAAGGGGCTTATGTATAAACATTTTAACTAGCTTGTCCAACAAGCCAGTGAGTCTTATAAAAGAGAAGGGGGTTGTTTCTATAGGGTCTTTTTGGTTCTTTCTCTCTTGTGTGAGTTGTAGCTCAGCCCCAGCTAGGGTTTTCAAGTATTGGGAGTTTGGGTTTTGAGGAATCGACCCATTTTGGCACCATCCAATCCCTCCATTGCTGCGTATCCACGCGGGAGGCCAGCTTGCTGCAATTGTTACTATAGCAGAACTGTTCCAGGAGGAGTTTTACTTCAGGTTCAGGTCTGAAATCCCTAAAAATCCAACTTGTTTTGTTGTTTCCAGCTTGGTATTTCTTGTGCTCATTGTTGTATACTTAAGTACTGCATGTAATTTGTCTTTCTATCCACATCAAGTGGTATCAGAGCAAGTTCTTTCCTTGGGTTTGCTTCAAATTTCATTCCTCGTGTTTTCTATATTATCATGGCTGCAAGGGGTGGACATGGTAGGGGTGGTAGAAGACCACAACATGTCACTGTAGAGGTTTTCCAAGAGGCTATAAGAGGACTGCAAGAACAAATTGAACGTCTTGCTCAACTTGTAACTTAAAATGCTGCTAGGGATGGTGACGTAACAGATGATTTGGGGCTAGGAAGAAGAGGACAAGATCCTAGAGTTGATGAACAACTCATTGACATTGTTAGTGAAGAATCAAGTGAAGACATTGAGCAACCTGAAGGTAATCAGCATGGAAGGAATAACAACCAACAGTTGGAAGACCGAATAGTGCAAGCTTTACAATCCAATCAAGGTCATGGTGTTCAACTTCATATTTCCGAGTTTGATGGTGAGTTGGAACCTAAAAAGTTTCTAGACTGGTTAGATAGCATTGAAAATTATTTTGATTGGAAAGAAATAAATGAAGAAAGAAAAGTGAAGCTTGTAACAACAGAGATGCGTGGAACAGCCTTAGATTGGTGGAAAAATTACCAAAGGGACAGAGAAAGGAAGGGGAAAAGAAAGGTTAGTTCCTAGGGAAGAATGAAAGAGAAGCTGAAATTCCAATTTTTACCACCAAACTATGAGCAAACTCTTTCCCAAAGAATGCAGAATTTAAGGCAACGGGAAAAGAGTGTGAAGGAGTACACAAAAGAGTTTAATAGATTAACTCTTCAGAGTAATATGTTAGAGACTAAATAGTAAAAAGTCAGTAGATATGTCAATGGTTTGAGGTTGCCAATACAAGATCAAGTCAGCCTACATTGCCCGTATAAGGTAAAGGATGCATATCAAGTAGCTCTAAAGGTTGAAGCTCAATTGAGTCAGAGCTCAGGGCAGAGGCTAAGTGTTGTCCAAGGTACATCTTCATCAGTAGGTTGAAGTGTTGGGGCTGGTGAGGGTCGTGTGATCAACCAAACACGACCTACAGTCCAAGGGACTTCAAATGCAATAAAGAGCAGTCAAGGGCAGCCTACTATTAGATGTTTTAGGTGTATGGAGTTGGAACATCATTCAAATGAATGTCCTAAAAGAATGATTGAAGGGCAAACACATCTGGTTAATGAAGTAACTGATGAACAACAAGATGATATAGGCCATGTTGAGGATGTGCAAGTGGCTGAGACTACTGAAGCTAATGCTTTAGAGGAAGAAAACTTGGATGGGGATATTGAGGGTGAAGCTCTAGTGATACAACACTCTATGGTTGAACCTTAAGAACCACTACCAGGGGACTTGTTGAGAAAGAATTTCTTTAGAACACGTTGTACAGCTGGTGTGAAGTTGTGTAACCTGATTATTGATAGTGGGAGTAGAGAGAATCTTGTTTCTCAAGAGATGGTGGATAAATTACAGCTCAAGATTGTTCAACACCCCTGACCATATCGTATTCTGTGGTTCAACAAAGGAAATGAGGTAAGAGTTTCTTCTAAATGTCTAGCTAATTTTTCTATTGGTAATACAATTGAGGAATCGGTATGGTGTGATGTTGTTCCAATGGATGCATGCCATATTCTCTTAGGTCGCCCATGGCAATATGACTGTAAGACCATTCATTATGGGGACAAGAACACATATAGCTTTGTCAAAGACAATAAGAAGATAACTCTTAAACCAATGCAACTTGATTCATTTCCAAAGAAGGAAACAAAGCCAACCACAACTCTCTTCACCTCAAATAAATTGGTTCAAGAAGATGGGAATGTGGATGTTATTTACGTCCTGGTTACAAAAGAAGTTAGCAAAGAAGCACCTGTCCCAAAGTTGGTGAAGAAGCTACGTCATGAGTATGCTGATGTGATGCCTGAAGAATTACTTTATGGCCTTCCTCCCCTAAGAGATATACAACATCATATAGATTTAATTTCGAGAGCAGCATTTCCTAATCTACCCCACTATAGAATGAGTCTTAAGGAGCATGAGGAGCTCCAAAGACAAGTAACAGAGTTGTTGAAGAAGGGGCTGATCCGTGAGAGCTTAAGTGCATGTGTTGTATCAGCTTTGCTCACACCAAAGAAAGATGGTAGTTGGCAGTCATGCCATCAATAAGATTACAATTAAATATAGGTTTCCCATACCCCGCCTTAATGATATGTTAGACACATTGGCTGACTCACAAGTCTTTTCAAAGATAGATTTGAAGAGTGGATACCATTAAATTTGTAATCGAGCGGGGGATGAGTGGAAGACTACATTCAAGACTAAGGAAGGTCTTTATGAATGGCTGGTTATGCCATTTGGGTTTCTAATGCTCCTAGCACCTTTATGAGGTTCATGAGCCAAGTTTTACGACCATTCATAGGGAAGTTTGTGGTAGTTTATTTTGATGACATACTCATCCACAGCAAAGATCATGACAGCCACTTAGAACACTTGAGAGCAATCCTAAAAGTCTTGAGACAAAATCAACTATATATAAATTTGAAAAAGTGTAATTATATGACTGATCAGTTGGTATTTTTGGGGTATGTTGTTTCAACCAAGGGGATTGAGGTGGATGAAGAAAATGTTCAAGCTATTCAAGAGTGGCCAACACCAAAGACCTTAACTGAAATTTGTAGTTTCCATGGGCTAGTAACATTTTATCGTCGGTTTATAAAAAATTTCAGCACTATTGTAGCACCCATTACTGAATGCTTGAAAGCATAGTTTTCAAGGCACCAAGGCAAGGCCAGGCAACTGGGGGGCGCCTTATCACCTAGTTGCCTAGGCGATGGATTTTTTCTGTTAGAAATATAGATCCTAAGGTAGTTCCCTAGGTACCATAACCATATTTCTTTAATAATTATTCATGATTTTCATAAGAAAAGTATAAATTTCATATTAAAGTATAGAAATCAACATATTCATGAGAAGAAAAGGATGAAGGAAAATAAAATTCAAAAAATATAAGGGCTGAACCCTTATTTTCGTTATAGGAAAAGAAGAAAATAAAAAGTACTGGTAGTAGTAGTAGTAGTAGAAGAAGAAGAAGAAGAAGAATATATGGAAGAGGAAAATGTTTTGATTAGATAAAATATTTAGTTCTTCCTTGCATATTGGTTCAGGTTTTTAAGTCTTTGAGGGTTTAATACAACATTTAGCAATGTTTGTGTTGATTAAACCCTAATAAATAAGAAAATAATAAAAAGAAATTAGTATATAAACACACAAAATGATTATTTTAGTTTAATAATGCCCATTTTATAATTATAATCTCAAAAAGGAATGAATGAAAAAGTATTTTATAGTAAGAAGTAGAAAACTATTAGGCAATTAAGCGATGCGAGCCTCAAAGGGCGCCTTGTCACCTAGGTATCACCTAGGCGCCCGCCTAGGCATCGCTGTGACAACTATGCTTGAAACGAAGTGAGTTTACTTGGACTCCCATTGTTGAGAAAAGCTTCCAAGTGCTAAAGATGAGGATGACAAAGGCTTCGGTATTGGCTTTACCTGATTTTAACAAGCTCTTTGAAGTTGAATGTGATGCATCCCATGTTGGGATTGGAGCTGTCCTTAGGCAAGAAGGCCGTCCAATTGCTTACATTAGTGAGAAACTTAATGATGCCTAGAAGGAGGTATTCCACTTATGATGTTGAGTTTTATGCCATTGTGCAAGTGCTGAAGTTTTGGAGGCATTATTTATCCAATGGGAGTTTGTGTTGTATTCAGACCATGAAGCATTGAAACACCTTAACTCTCAATAGAAGATAAAGGGAAGACATGCTAAATGGGTTGACTTTCTATAAGAATATAGTTTTGTTTTGAAGCATAAGGATGAACAGCAAAACCGGGTAGCTGATGCTCTTAGTAGGAGAGTTCACTTGGTGTCAACAATGTCTACTAATGTTGTGGAATTCAGCTCCATCAAAGACCAATACCAAGATGACCCTTATTTTGGCCCTATTTGTAGAAGCTATACAGCAGGTGACAAGGATATTCGAGCCAAGTTTGTGTGGAATGATGGTTACTTATTCATGGGCAATAGGTTATGTATTCCATCAGGATCCTTGAGGGCATTGCTCATTACTGATTTGCATTGCAAGGGACATTTTGGTCACAAGAAGACACTTGAAATGATCTCCAAAAAGTACTTTTGGCCAAGGCTACAAAGGTATGTGTTCTATTATGTTGATAGATCACAAGTGCCAAACATCTAAGGGGCAACGTCAAAATATAGGTTTGTATCTTCCCTTACCCATACCAAAAGCACCATGGACTGATATTACTATGGATTTTGTGTTGGGGCTACCAAGAACAGCTAGGGGTAATGACTCTATTTTTGTTGTAGTTGATCGTTTCTCTAAAATGACCCACTTTATTGGTTGCCAAAAGACTTCTAATGCTTCTCATGTAGCTAACTTGTTTTTCAAAGAAGTTGTTCGGTTGCATGGATTGCCAAGATCTATCACATCAGATCGTGGCACAAGATTCCTTAGCCACTTCTGGAGAATTTTATGGAAGCATATGGGTACTACCCTACAATATAGCAGTACATTTCACCCAGAAACTGATGGACAAACTAAAGTGGTTAACCGAAGTTTAGGCAACTTGTTGAGGAGCCTAGTTAGAGACTACTTAAAGCAATGGGATCTTATCATACCACAAGCTAAATTTGCCTTCAATGATTCAGTTAATAGATCTACAGGGAAGACTCCTTCTGAGGTTGTATATGGTCGGTCACCTAAAAGTGTTGTTGATCTAGCTCCTATAACAGGGTTGCGGCGAGTGAGTGATGATGCTGAAGCTTTAGCTGAATCCATTCGAGAAATTCAAGAGAATGTACGACAGAAGCTGAAAGAAAGCAACCAAAGGTATAAATAAGTTAAGGATAAGCATCGTCAGATGAAAGAGTTTCATGAAGGTGATCTAGTCATGGTTTATTTGCGGCCTAAAAGGTTTCCCGTTGGGACCTAACATAAGTTGAAGCAGAAAAAGATTGGTCCATGTCAAGTGTTGAGATTGGTCCATGTCCATTTCACCCATTTTTAATGTAGCAGACCTCTTTGATTACCATGGGGAGCTAGAACCAACAACGAAGGATGGGCGAGGACTAGCACAAAGGGATAGTAATTCTAATGAGTTTGAACAAGTAGAGGGTGTAGAAGATGTTCAAGTTACCAACACTCGAAATGAGGCCTATTTCAGGTTCTTGGTCAAGTGGAACGGGAAACCATCAATTGAGAACTCTTGGATTAGTGAAGAGGAGTTTATGAAGCTAGGTGGAAACATGTGCAAGGCTGCTAAAATTGTTGCTCATACGGGGTCAAGCTCTTTTTAACCCAGCGGGAATGATGAGGCTAAAAAAATTGTGAATGTATTCTATTTTGTATGCTTTTTGTAGTGGGATCCCAAATTGGTGTTTTGGGTACCTTTGTTGATAGTTTGGGATCAGGGGTATTTTCATCATTTTATAAGTCAGATTTTTGGTCAGGGGCAGTTGGGTGCATTTTTGTTGGGTTTTGGTCTCTTAAAGTTATCTTCTGGGGGTTCATTTGAAGTTAGTTTTGTTCTTAAGGAGTTGTTGGTGAGAGGGAAACATTCTAGGGGTAAGGGGCTTATGTGTAAACATTTTAACTAGCTTGTCCAGCTAGCCAGTGAGTCTTATAAAAGAGAATGGGGTTGTTTCTGTAGGGTCTTTTTGGTTCTTTCTCTCTTGTTTGAGCTGTAGTTCAGCCCCAGCTAGGGTTTTCAAGTATTGGGAGCTTGGGTTTTGAGGAATCGACAAATTTTGGCACCACCCAATCCCTCCATCGCTGCGTGTTTGCGCGGGAGACCAGCTTGTTGCCATTGTTACTGTAACAGACTGTTCTAGGAGGAGTTTTACTTCAAGTTCAGGTCTGAAATCCCTAAAAATCCAACTTGTTTTGTTGTTTCCAGCTTGGTATTTCTTGTGCTTATCGTTGTATACTTTAAGTAATGCATGTAATTTGTCTTTTTGTCCACATCATCTTAGATGTCACAAGTTAAGGAGCATGTTGATAAAAATCGAAATATAACCATGGTTGGCAATACAAATCCGCCATGCTCAAATCAACAAGAGACTCATGATGAAGCTTTGGAACAGAAGAAAACTTGTAAGAGGGCAAAAATGAAGGACAAATCAGAGGTATGGGATCATTTTACTCGACTTGAGCCAAATGAACAAGGGGTTATTAGGGCTAAGTGTAATTATTGCCCTACAACTTACAATTGTGATCCTAAGATAAATGGGACTACTAACCTTAGGAATCACATGAATAAATGTAAGAACTACCCTTACAAATCTCCCAATGATTCAAGATAAAGACAACTATCAAGCGGGCTCAACAGAGGGAGATAGGGCTAAGTGTAATTATTGTTTTCTATTTTTTCTTGACTGATCTCACACTAAACCTAAGTCTGTTACAGCAGTTACTCCAATTCCATGTAATGCCAATGCTTGCCTTGGCAAAAGTGTTTCACTCAACATTTTTCTAGCATATTCTCTTTTTTCCTTTTAATGAAATTTTTACGTTACTATAAAAGAAATACTTGCCTTGGAAAGAGGCTTCTATGCAAAAAGACAAACTAATGAATTACTTTTTTTATACAAAAATAAGGATGAAATGCTTTTCCACCCTCTAAAGCTCATACCCAAGAAGCATAAATGCAGACTTTAAATGCTAAGTCCTTAAATAAAAACTATATAAGCAAGCTTCTAATGCTTCACCACTTGAAACGAAATACAATTTATGTTTGTGTTTATCCATGTGCATTGCACATGCCACCTAACTGCTGGCTCCACCCTTGCACCTACTAGTATAGGAACAAGCAAGCATAACGGAAGAATTGATCCTTGTCACTAAATATTTGATGCACAGAACAAATAGGAAAGAACACAGAAACCAAAGTAATAAGTCTTGAGTATCTATTCATCTCCTTTTTTCTGAGTACAGCTTATACAATACCTTTGGTTCTTTCCCATTTAACATCTTTCCAATCTGGCGAGCCATGAGTGTCTTCCCAGTACCAGGAGGCCCATAAAGCAGCATCCCTTTGACATGCTTGATGCCCAATCTGGAATATCAAAAGCTTTTCTAATGAGGACCAAAAAGAAATCAACATACCCC
>NW_010729098.1:223952-295030 GCF_000365185.1 Nelumbo nucifera
ACCTGGGTATGTTGGGACAGTCCGAGAATTCATCTGAGTGGGTGATCATAGTGACAGGATCAGCCCCTTTGTTGGACAAAGTGAATGATCGGGGATGCACTCTCTCTGATGGAAACCAAAACTGCCGACAGTCAATTTCAACCGTTGAAATTTGTTTTGCAAAATATATTTATATAGAGATATATATATATATATTATGGTTTCAAAATGTTTGCAAAAGGTTTTAATTCCTGGGATTCATGTGAGTAGAGAGTGCAACACTGTACTTTGTAGCCGAGGGAGAGGTCCTTTCTTGTCGGGCAGTGTTTGATCATTATGGGCTATGAGGTTAAGTGTAAAACCATTGAGGGTAATACCTGATGGGCTAATCTTGCATCTTCCCACAGTCCATGGGTTTTTTATAAGGTGGCTTGACCCAATGACCATTTAGTGTAAATGTTGGGCCCATTAAGAGCCCATGGTGATGGACTTAGGGGTTCACTGGGGGTTCACTGGGGGTTTATTAGGGGTTTACTGGGGGTTCACTAGGGGTTTATTAAGAGCCCATTAAGACCAAATAGTCTTTGGTCTTCTCCTTGGGCATGAACACTTTCATTGGGGGTTTATTATTACTCCGTATCAGGTATATCCCTCTACTCCCTTTTGATTTCAGATCTGGTCCGGTTTGGTTTCAAGATTGATCATTGAAAATGCAGTTTTCTAAAATAGGGAATGTGATTCCCACATGGGAGAGAGAGAAATTTTGGAAATTTCACCCAACCTTCCTGCAGGGTTCGGCCATCCATATGATGGATCTCTCATCCCTTCACCTAGGCCTAGGCTTAAAAGGTTTGGGCGTTTTATTTTTTGGGTTGAGCTAAGCCTATCCCTTCGGTAGCTAAAGCCAAGCTTGATTATACACATACAATCATAAATACATATATAGCAAATATTTGCATACATGCATGTATATGCAATTATACACATACATTTTATATCAAATTTTATCATGAGGCTAATTGATAGACCCAAGTGCATCAAATTTCAATGCAAGTTAGGCCCATGTTGGATAAATTGGGCTTGACTTTGGTCTTGAAGCCTTAGGTTCAATGCATAGGGTTGGGCCTAGGTTAAGCTTAAATTCAGCCCAACCTACTTGGCTTGCACCATAATGGTCCAATTGTTTGGGTAAATGGGTTAACCAATGATGTCATAATTAAATAATAAAATTTTAAAAATAGATAAAAACATAAAATTAATAGAAATTTTTGACATATCTAAGATATTATAAACTTATCATTTCAAATAAAAATAAGTGTGATAAACAAAAACTATTTTCAGAATTAATTATGTAAATGGAACAAAGAACTTAAAGTTACCCAAAAATGAGATTGATTTCTTTCAAGTCAAATAGGCCATCACATGATGTCATAATTATATAATAAAAAATAAAAAAAAGAGAAATAAAAAATATAAAAAACACAAAAAACTGTCAACAAAAGTTTTTGTACATCTCTAATATTCTATATTTATCATAATAAAAAAATAAATATGATAAATTAGAAGTATTTTTATTAACAATGGAAATGAAATATAAAATTTAAATCCACCAGCACACCATGCTTTGATTATTTATCCTTTTTAAATGGTTCTAATAAGGATATTAAAATTATTAATGTTATCTGAAATTGCCACATGTAATGCATATATATATGTATGTATATATTCACAAGCCTTACGATCTGAGCTTTATTAGGCTAGAGCTCACCACAAAGCTCAGTTTAGACTAAGCCAAAAGCTTGTGCAAAGCTCGATTTGTGTCCACCCCAAGGAATCACTCTCCACAAAAAACCAAGTATATAACTCATTTAGGCTCAAGTATCATAAATATCACATTGCTTCAAACAAACTTAAGGTACAACCTATCCAATGAAAAGGCTTACCTGTTCACTTTTAGTCCCTTTCTTCACAAACTCCAACTCCAATGTAAGCAGTGCTAGGTTGAAACCGTCAGGTGGAATAAATCTAGGTAATATGGTACCATTGGAAAATTACAAAAAAAGCATGAAGAACACATAAAATACATCTAGAAGAAAAAATCCAAGGCCCAATCATCTAACCTGCTAGCAGATACTGTATCCCCAGTAGAAACTCTTGCATACCTTCGTTGGATGGCATTTAATGCAATATTACCATCATGTATACTTTCATGTGCAGTATGTATTAGTTAAGGGTCCAAAAAATGTGAACTCCTTCAAAAACAGACACCAGCCAACCATTCTTAAATTGTTTAAAAATTTTGGTGTTGTATAAAAATTCCTACCACGAAATTTGTAGTTATTGATCAAAAAAATAATTACCACCACATCAGAGGGGCAAGAGGGGCAATTTTTTCCACTCAATATCAAAAGAGGAATACACTTGCAAGCAAATCCATGTTATGGCCTAAAAAAGTAAATAGCATGCAAAATAATAATAACCAAAGAATATTATAAGTGAATTATAATTTCAACTTCAAAAAAATATATACAAATGAACCAACACCTTGAAAAGCAAGTGCAACAGTGCCTCATGGATCCCCCGGGACATGAGGCCTATAACTAAAGTACCAATGAGCATGTGGAACTTTTCTTATTGACAAAAATGCCGCTATTTTTTAATTTGGTTCTCTTTGATTGTGAGGGCAGAAAAAGGTAATTAGTTTGAACTACTACTTTTCCCTTCATTCAATTCCCTTTCATTAAGTCTTATATTGGAGGTATTAACTCCAATTCTTTCTCATTAAAATCCTATACTTAAGGTGTTTTTTACCAATAGATTCTACCAATTAGATCTATATCTAATACTTTTAACAATTTAAAACCCATGTTTTTAAGAACTGACCCAAAACTAAACCATTATTTCCTCCATGTGGCAAGGAAACAATTCAACCATTCGGGTGAAATTGGCCAACCCATGATACAATAGCTAAATAATGATTTTTTTAAAAATAGAGATAAATACAAAAATTAAAAAAAAAAGCAAATAAAATGGGCACATCTATAATATTTTTCATTAATCATATCAAAGAAAAATAAATGTGATAAATACAAAATTTAAAATTGATGCAAAATTTAAAATTCCCCTTCTTAATGAAATTGGTTTTGTTATTGATTAAAAAATTGTTTTTCTGTTTGGTGACAAGTCAATAGTTCTCCTTTTCAAGCCAAATGTGTCAACCCTTGATGTCATAATTAAATAATAAAAAAAATAATATAGAAAAATAAAGAAAAAATCTAGAAATTTTGTAAAAAACAAATAAGTGTGATAAATAAGAATTTTTTTATCAATGTTGAGAGAACTAGACCGGGCATAGAACCGGAGAAAGGAGAGGTTCAAGGATCAGAGGTTCGATCGGGGCCAAATCGAAGGTCGAACCGTGATGATGTGACATATACATATATATATTATGAGTCATATAAATACTATATATAATATATTTTACAACTTTTAATATACATAAATATGGTGGATGGAAGGTGAGTTTCTTAATTTTTAAAACAAATGACTACGGTTCAAACCTTTTAATCTACATTTACTTTAAAATACGTGCATAATAATGTAATATGAACAAAAAAGAGTCATTAATTAGCATTAAGTAAAGAGGTGGATTAGTAGTAATTAAGTAATCTGTGAAAATAAGAGGTCTTGGGTTCCAATCTTGTTAACAACATTTTAAAATTTCACTTATGTATAGACCTAGGTAGTTTCATGAAACCAAGACTGGTTCACCAATTTTCTGGTTAAACAGGCCAGTCAGCCGATTTTCAACTGGTTTGAGCAATTCCGATTATTGGGGTGTAACCGAACCGGTTAGTGCCATGGGTCATGGTTCAACCGGTTCGATCGGTCAGTTCAGTCTGGTTTTCTAAACACAGGTTTTTACACATAGAAATATAAAAAAATTGTAGAAAATTTTGGAGACATATTATTACTACTATTATCATTATCATCATCCAAACTTGCCACGTGCAAAGCACATACATATTTGCTAGTAAATTATAAAAATGTGAAAGAGGAAAGCAAAACACTCACATTAATTTTATCAATAATTGTTGCATTAACAATGAAAGTGTAATAATGAGAGTGAGAGGGGCCTTGGTGTCTAGGGGAGACTTCAATCTTTAAGGTCTTCAAGGGAAACAAACAACCCAAACCAAGGTATTACTATCATCATGAGGAAGTTTAAAAATCTAAATGAATCCTTTGAGCTAAAGGAACCCCCTCTATTCCAAGTTGAGTTCACTTCATCAAACTTTCAAACCAATCCAATCTACTCCAAAGTCCAAACTAAATAGGTTGTTGATTTTATGAGGAAGTTGAAAGCCTCAAAAGAGAATTTAAAAGATTGGAATAAGAATCATTTTGGAAGAATTGAAGAAGCTCAAGAGAGAATCACTTCTAGGATAGAGTTGAACAAAAAGAAACATTTGAGAGAATTTAGTGAGGAAGAAAGAATAGAGCGTTAGAAGTTGAAGGTGGAGTTGGAAGATCTTTTAAGAAAAGTAAGAATTTTCTAGGAGACAAAAGTCAAGATGTAAATTGATTTAGGAGGGGACTGAAATACGAGATTTTTCCATTCTTTAGAAAATGGGAGGGGAAGGAAAATTTTCATAACTAGTGTGGAAGTGGATGGAATTGATGTAAGAAGAGAAGAGGAGATTGTTAAGGTTTTTTTGGGCCACTTCAGAAGCATTTTTTTTCCAAACTAGGGGGGAACAGACAAGAACTCCATAATCTGGAATGAGATAGGATGATAAGCAGTCAACAAAGTTCTTTGGAGAGTGATTTTAGCATTGAGGAAATTAAAAAGGTTGTCTTCTCCATGGAAAGATTAAAAGTACCATGGCCAGATGGATTTACTATGTCTTTTTTCCAAGATTGTTGGGATTTTCTTAATGGAAAATGATTTGAAAGAGGTATTTGATAAGTTTCACCAGAAAGGGGAGATCTCCCCGGGAACAAACTCAACCTTCATTACCCTAACACCCAAGAAAAAGGAAGCTAAAACCCCAAGGGACTTCAGGCCAATTAGCTTGGTGGGCAACCTATATAAAATAATAGAAAAGGTTCTGTTAGATAGACTAAAGAAGGTTTTTCCCATAGTGAATTCACAAAATCAAGGTGCATTTGTGGAAGGTGCATTTGTGGAAGGGAGAAAATTTGTGGACCAAATTCTAGTGGAAAATGAATGTGTAGTAGGTAAGAAGAAAAAGGAGGGAAAGGGTTTATTTGTAAATTGGACTTAGAAAAGGCTTATGAATTAGTGGATTGGTCCTTCCTTGAGATTATGGAGAGATTTGGGTTGGGAGGAAAGGTGGAGATTGTGGATTAAAGGATGCCTGAGCTCAGTGCAATATTCAATTCTGATCAATATGCCTACTAGAGATTTCTTCCCAACTAAAAGAGGTTTGAGAAATAGTGACCCTTTGTCCCCTTTCCTATTCACTATGATTGCAGAGGTCCTAAGTAGAACGATCTTAAAGATAGACATGGATAACCTAATCATAGGCTAAAGGGTGGGAAGGACCGAGGTTGTAGTTACACATTTGCAATTTGCAGATGACATAATTCTACTTGTAATGACATTAGCATTGAGTTTTTGTTTGTAATGACATTAGCAATAAGTCCCTTAGAAACCTAAAGACCCTTATCAGTTCCTTTGAGAAGTTATCTCACTTAAGGATCAACTTGGGGAAGGGCTGTCTAGTGGGTCTGAATTTGCATGATGAGGAAGTCATTAGAATAGCAGATTTCTTAGGCTACAAAGTCAAGATCTAAGAGCTTTTGGAAGCTTGTGTTGGAGAGATTTGCAAATAAAGCCGGAACTTTGGAAAAGAAATTACATTTCTTTGGGTGGGAGGATACCAAATTTTGATAGAGGGAGACTCTAAATTGTAGATTGAGTGGATGCAATCTGGTAAGTTGGGAGCCTGGATTTATAAGCAGCCCATATGAGAAATCCTCAACACAACAAGGGAGATCAGTGTGTGCTTCAAACGAACAAGGAGATCAGCTAATGGTTTAGCTGACATGTTGGCTAAACAAGGGACTGTGAGGGAGAGAATGTTCTAGGCAGTTTTGTAAGAAAGATTACTGGGGGCTCAACACCTGTTTAGGGGTTGACAGCTGTAATTAACTCTAGAAAGTTATACTTAAGTTGTATTCATGAAGCTACTGTTTCCAATAAAAAAAAGGATTTCTTTGATCAAAGCAACATTAGCTAACCTTCCTATCTACTTCTTCTCTACCTTCTTTATCTCTATTAAAATTGGTAGGCAGTTAGAAAAATTAATGAGGGATTTTTGTGGGAACCAAGGGATGGGAAGAAAGACCACTTGGTAAAATGGGAACAAGTTAGTAGACCCAAAGAAAAATGTGGGCTTGGGGTTGTAAACATGGTCCAAAAGAATTCAGCTTCTTAGAGAAGTGGTTGTGGAGGTTTCCTTTAGAAAGAGATAGGCTGTGGCACAAGGTAATCGAAAACATAAATGGTCAATCGGACAATAGATGGGGTGCAATGGTAGCTACTAATGCAACTTCGATCTCTCCTTGGAAAGCAATTTATGAGGTATATCATTTTTTGTTAATCTCATCCGATATGATGTGGGTTGAGAAATAAAGATGTATTTATATAAGTTGACCAAGTGAAGAAAAGAAAAAGAAATGAAAGAAAGCAGCATTAGTTATTTAAAGCTATTTCATGCATTTGATGCATCTTGATAATAAACATTTCCAACTCAAAAACTTTGATTCTGTCAAATAGAAGGTGAATTAGTGAAATACAATGAAAATTCTAAAGCTAAAAACTTTGAAGGAGAAGTAAATCTCCCTTGAATGTTAAGTAGATATTCGATATATTCAATACACTCATATCTACCATGCCTATACATGTGGCTTTTTACCAACCACAAAGGAAAACAATAGAAGTATATAAGTTATACTAGATATGACAATATATTAAATAAATATAAATATTAGTTTGTTCCAATTTGACAACAGTTTACTTGATTGCTATACAAACCTTTTTAAAAGCAAACCCCAATAATAAATGTAACGTTACCACTTTGAGGTGAATATCACCAACATTTTATGCATTAAGCAATGCACCTAGATGCATTTCAATGGCACCTTTCCATAAGGTGTATGCTTCCCAGTCCCCACAACCTTACAAATACTTGATAAATAGAATGATATAGACTTGATTAGAAACTTAAAATTCCAAAAAGAGACATCAAGCACCACCAAAACACAAGGATAAAAAACATGTTAGGCACCAAGGAATACTCAATTTGTTAGCACCCTACAGAAGTCCACATAAACACAATACAAATTGTGCTTATAATTTTCAATTTATATATAAGTAAAAAAAATAGTTCGAATTTGAAACAGTGAATGAAAATTTTCTTTCGAAATTTATCCACATTTTATTACAAGGTAATACAGAAACAAATATTTATGGAGCAAAATCATCAGAAAACTAGGAGTATGATTTTCATTCCTTATGAGATAGGCTAACCAATTAAAAGTTGCTAAAAAGGCACAATATGAAATGCTTAAGCCAGAAGACAATTTTATCGAAATATTCTCTACTTATGATGTTGTAAGAAGGTAACGTATAAAGAAATCATTTCCACCAATTAACGGAGAAACTCACATGCAGAGCATTGCCCATTGTAGAACAAAAATATATATTTCATGTGAAGGAGACCTTCTACTAATACATTGGATGGATCGAGAGGCAGTAAAAGCAAACCTAGAATTAAATAACAAGAGGACCATAAAGATGAAGAAAATGAGGCTGGTTGAGTCAAAATTCAAAAGCATCCCACCCACCCCTCCTAAGACAATTTCATGGGACTCATTTCATTTCTATTGACTACTAATAAATAATAACAGAATATTTACTAGTTGAAGCTAGAAATGAAGGTAAATGTTGAAAAAGTTATGTCCCTTGCATTGGTTATTGCTCGTCCTAGTTATTCAGTAAAATCAAATCATCATTTCCAACACTTCAATTAAATGATCTTCGATTTAAACCAATAGGAAAAAAGTAAGCAATTTATCATCCAATAGAAATATAAAACAGTCTACCAATCAGGACAAAAATGTAAAACAGTCCATATAGAAAGCACCAAGCACAAACTATATGAATTAACAACTGGCTCCAAAGAAAACCGGGAATGAAAGGATATCGGAGAGACAGAACGAAGGAATCGGCCACTAATGCTAGGAAGAGATTAGACCCAGGAACTGCAAAGTTTTTGAGATCCAAAGCTGAGCAATAAGCGAGATTGGTGAGAGCTAGATCTGCGGATGGTGTATTCGTGACGATCATAGTGATAGGAGCATTCGTACTCGCTGAACCTCTCCCCGTCATTGAAGAAAATCAAATAGAGAAACGTTGCCTCAAGGCCTTGCAGCGACTGTAATAGAGACGAAAGTAACAGTTTTTTCCTTCGGTTCTAAGGAACGAAAACAAATGAGGGGATCCGATAACTAAGGGAGTAATTTGATAATTTGACGGTTGAGAACCTCTATTTATTCAAGCGAATAATACGCGGGAGTCTAGGAGAACCTCTATTTGACGATTAACTAAGGGTGTTATTTGAAAATTTGACGGTTGAGAACCTCCATTTGACAGTTGACTAAGAGTGTTAACATTATAACATTATAATAATTTTATTAACATTGTGATATTATTAATATTTATTAATAATTACAATAGTCATTGTCAAAAACATTATTAATATTATTATTATTATTAATATATTAATATTATTAGTAACATTAATGTTATAATGTTAACATTATTATTAATGTCATAATGTATAATGTTAATAACATTTTAATGTTAATAATAATAATGTTAATATTAATTAACATTAGTGTTACAATTAACATTATAATAACTTTATAATGACGATTAATAGCATTAATAAAATATTATTATAATGTTAATATTATAACATTATACTATTAATAACACTATTATAACATTAATCTTATAATATTATCATTATTATTAATATTAATGTTATTAATAATTATAATAACCATTATTAATAACATTATTAACATTACAATTAATAATAATGTTATTAATAAAATTATTATAATGTTAACATTATTAATTAATGTTAACATTAATAACATTCTTTACATTACTAATAACTTTATAATTATAAATACTAACATTAATAACAATATTATTATAATGTGAACATTATAACAGTATAATAATGTTATTAACATTATAATGCTAACATTATTAATGTTAATAATGTTATTGACATTATTAATTAATAATAATATTAATTAATGTTAATTATTAATAACATTATTACTAATGCTATAATATTAACATTATAAGTTATTAACTATAATAATAACAATATAAAATTAACATTAATATTAATAGCATTAATAATATTAATAATAATATTATCATTATTATCATAATGTTATTATAATAATGTTAACACTAATATTTTTAATGTTAATGTTATTAACATTATAATATTAATAATGTTAACATCATTAATGTTAATAATGTTACATTATTATTACATTATCATTATTAATGTTATTAATAATTAACATTAATATTATTAACATTAATGTTATTATTAATTATTAGTAACATTAATGTTATAAATAATTATATTATTAATGTTACTAATAATACTAACATTATAATATATATTATATTATATTAATGTTAACATTATAATAGTGTTATTAATATTATAATAATGTTAACATTATTAACATTCTTATAAACAAGAAACAAATTAATGACAATGGTAAAAATTGGAATACATTCTCTAAATTCCTCTTGTAGAGGCTGATGCTTTATTGTTTACATCTCCAAATTCTAATATTTTTGTACAGGAAACAAATTAATGACAATGGTCACAAGACTGAGAGGAAAAGGAAATTGCTTAAAACACTTTAGATGAGGATTAAAAAAATTACAAATAAAAAAGATAAAATACCATATAATATTTACAAAAAACACTTAAAATTAAACTTTTTATGGTTAGAAAATGTTAAGGAAAAGGGAAAAAAATAGTTACAAGATTGAGCGAAAAAATGAAAATGTTTAAAACATTTGAGGTGGATATTCAAAAAAGAAAATTACAAATAAAAATGGTAAAAAAAATACCATACAAGATTTATAAAAAAAAAACTCAAAATTGACTTTTCATGGGAAAAATGTCAAGGGGAAGAAAAATATTTTCAAGGGTTTTGGATGAACATAAATTAGAGGTAGACGCTTCATCAATTTGTGAAACTTTCAAAAGTATGGTAGAGAATATCCTTTGAGCATTCTATATTCCAAAATTCCTCTATAGAGAGTCAGCCTGTTAAGTGGCATGTTCTCTAATTCTTCAATAGGATTCCACTTTAGGATGCCATGCCTTGTTGGAAAATTGTTGGTTTTTGCTGGATTTCTCAAATGTTATTGTCGGTATTCTTTGTTGTTGGATGAAGGCTCCACCACATCCTCTGTAATCTGGATCCTCTTCTTGGCTTGACCATGACATCTCCCATGTCCATGTCCTACCAATTTTAAAACAATATAGAGAGAGAGAGAAAGAGAGAGGAGAGAGAGAAGAGAGAAGAGAGAGAGATTAAAAATATCTCAATGAGAAACAAAATATAGCCAAGACTCGCCAACAACCAAATTCTAATCTAACGTTTTCTTAAAAAAAAAAACCCATTAAAATTCAATCATATAAATGAATTTAATTATCATCTCTACAACCCCAAATTTCAAAAAAAAAATCTTAAACCAATCTTTTTTAATTAGAAAAATGAATGAATGAAAGTCATACCACACAATTCTAGTTCAGCCTTCTTCATAAATTCCGAAAGAAGACACTTCTGTAGTTGGAAAACAATAAGAATTACACTTCTTGAAACTGCAAAAGCCGCCATGAATCCCAGTCCTATAGCACTCACCATCTCTCTTTCCATCTTTCTCTGCTAACTCCTTTCTTCAAACCCAAACCCAATTTCAGTCTTCAATTCAAATATCGAAACACTCCTCTTTAAAGCAAACACAACAACGAAAGCAACAAATATTCACACATCAATCCGAAGCGATGATTCTTATATATTCTCATCTTCTCTTATGCCTGTTGACTTTTTTGGACCTCTAATCGATTTTTAGACTCTCTAACCAACTATTCTCTTTTTTAATCAGAATGACGCTTATGCCCTTGTAATTCTAAGAATTTACGTCCTTTCCAATGGTCGGCAGCTAGCGAAAGGGGCACGAGTCAGAAGTGAGTTAAATAGGAGGAAGAGTATTTTCGGTAACTGACAAATGATCTGGTTAATTTGGGCAAAAGAGAACTTGAAACCCATAACCCTAACCCATAAATGAGACTCCCAATAGCTCCTCCTTCTAGAAGTCGTTTCAGGTTCCAACTACCTACCCTCCTTAAAAGAAGTGTTTATTTTGCCACGTGGACATACGGCTCGGACGATTGCGATAAGATCAACAAATTTGCTTTGTCGAGTAATGTGAGTTTGGCAATGCACGTGAAGGAAACAAGTCAAGATTTGCTACACAGTTTGTGTAATCACCAATCAGATACCATAGTTTCTGGACACGACACATTGATTTTTAGCGATTGTGTTCAGCAACTACATGTAGAAGATCGGACTAAGCTTAGGATAAGTGGATAACTTACACCAACAAGTCTGAATTCATAGCTTTTTATTTTTTTAATTAAGAAACGGTTCATAGGTTCAAGCTTCCAAAAAATGCCTCAGTAAAAAAACTACTATTTTAACTCCCATGTCTCATTCCAATAAAACAACTATCTCACTTTAAAAAATATATATATTTAATATATATATATATATATATATATATATATATTCACTTCCCGTCCATGTCCCTATCTCATCTCCACCAATGCAGCCCCTACCTATGACCTAAAGTTTAAAGTATTAGATATATCAAATGTATCAGAAGGCAATTTTAAGAGATGTATCAGAATATACCTTAATAATACCTATGTGTATCAGAGAAAAATTAAGATATTCATAGATATGCATAGAAACACTATAAATAATTCAATAAGTAAGAAAAATACATCAATAAGACTAAATATAAGGCCTCGTTGAGGTATGAGGTGTACATGCATTAAATTAATATATTTTAATAGTTTTTATGTAAATATACATTAAATATACATCATAGTTAATTATAATTTCATTAAAGAACCCTATGCTTAATTACAATTTATAAATTGTAATTCTTAAGTTTTAAGGGATGAGAAAACCCAACTATCCTATCCAATCATAAAATATGCATTTGCATAATTTTTAATTGCAAATATAATTAATAATTATTTCTTATTAAATAATTATTATTTCGTTTTTTCAAAAATTATAAAAATCGAAATAAAAAAAACATTATGTAATATATTAAAAAGAAACAATTATTGGAGAAGAAATTTCAATTGCTCTATGGATATGATAGATCATCCATAGATCTATAATATAATCAGTCCTTGTGATTAGATTATAAAATATAATTAATTATTAATTATTTTTAATTCCAAAAATATAAAAAAAAAATCAAAAACATTATTAAAGAATAAATTGCAATTGATCTATGGATATGATAAATAATCCATTGATCTAAAACATAAGTCTTTCTAAGCAGATAAAAAATACATTTTCAATTTTTTTTGTTATTTTATTTTTTTAAATCTCTTCATAAAATTTTCATAAATCTACTCATAACACATAAAAATGTGATTTTGAACATATTTAATGTAGATCATCATAGATTTGAATATTTTCAAGCATTAAAGGAAAAAATTATAAGATATTATGAAAATTTGAAAAAAAATTACCTTTCACCACTAAAAATTTTCAAAAACATTTATGATTCATACAAGTTTTTTTTGCATATCTAGCATTTGGAAGTTAAGAGCCATTTGAGGGTGAAAGAATAATTGTTTCAAAGGAAAGAAGCAATTTGTCCTTTTTATTTTATTCGTTTTTTTTTCCATTTTATTGTTTACATCTCCAAATTCTAGTACTTTTATACAGGAAACAAATTAGTGACAATGGTCACAAGACTGAGAAGAAAAGGAAATTGTTTGAAACACTTTAGATGGGAATTAAAAAAAATTACAAATAAAAAAGATAAAATACCATACAATATTTACAAAAAAAACACTTAAAATTTAACTTTTCATGGCTGGAAAATGTTAAGGAAAAGGAACAAAAATAGTTACAAGATTGAGAGGAAAATGAAAATGTTTAAAACATTTGAGGTGGGGATTCATAAAAGAAAATTACAATTGAAAATGGTAAAAAAAAATACCTTACATGATTTACAAGAAAAATCTCAAAATTGACTTTTCATGGAAAAAATATTTTCAAGGGTTTTGGATGAACATAAATTGGAGGTAAACCCTTTCTCATTTTGTGAAACTTTCAAAAGTATGGTAGAGAGTATCCTTTGAGCATTCTATATTCCAAAATCCCTCTATAGAGAGCCAGCCTATTAAGTGGCATGTTCTCTAATTCTCCAACAGGATTCCACTTTAGGATGCCATGCCTTGCCGGAAAATGGTTGGTTTTCGCCGGATTTCTTGAATGTCGTCGTCGGTATTCTTTGTTGTTGGATGATGGCTCCACCACATCCTCTGCAAACCGGACCCTCTTCTTGGCTTGACCATGACATCTCCCATGTCCATATCCTATCAATTGTAAAACAATAGAGAGAGAGAGAGGAGAGCGAGAGAGAGAAGAGAGAAGAGAGAGAGAGAGATTAAAAATATCTCAATGAGAAACAAAATATAGCCAAGACCCACCAACAACCAAATTCCAATCTAACGTTTTCTTGAAAATCCCATTAAAATTCAATCATATAAATGAATTTAATTATCATCTCTACAACCCCAAATTTCAAAAAGAATAAAAGCTTAAACCAAACTTTTTAATTCTAAAAATGAATGAATGAAAGTCATACCATGCAATTCTAGTTCAGCCTTCTTCATAAATTCCGAAAGAAGACGCTTATGCAGTTGGAAAACAATAAGAACAAGACTTCCTGAAACCGCAAAAGCCGCCATGAATCCCAGTCCTGTAGCACTCACCATCTCTCTATCCATCTTTCTCTACTAACTCCTTTCTTCAAACCTAGACCCAATTTCAGTCTTCAATTCAAATATCAAAACACTCCTCTTTAAAGCAAACACAACGACAAAAGCAACAAATATTCATACATCAATCCAAGGCGAGGATTCTTATATCTTCTCATCTTCTCTTATGCCTGTTGACTTCTTTGGACCTCCAATCGATTTTTAGATTCTCTAACCAACTAATTTCTTTTTTAATCAGAATGACCCTTATGCCCTTGTAATTCTAAGAATTTACCTCATTTCTAATGGTTGGCAGCTAGCAAAGGGGGCACGAGTCAGAAGTGAGTTAAATAGGAGGAAAGGTATTTTCGGTAACTGACAAATGATCTGGTTAATTTGGGCAAAAGAGAATCCGAAACCCATAACCGTAAACCAGAAATGAGACTCCCAACTGCTCCTTGTAGAAGTCGTTTCAGGATCCAACTACCTACCCTCCTTAAAAGAAGTGTTTATTTTGCCACGTGGACATGCGGTTCGGACGGTGCGATAAGATAAAAAATCTTGCTTTGTCGGGTAACGTGTGTTCGGCAATGCACGTGAGGGAAACGAGTTAGGATCTGCTACACAATTTGTGTAATCACCAATCGGATACCACAGTTTTTGGACATGATACATTGATTTTTAGCAATTCTGTTCAACAACTACATGTAGAAGATTGGACTAAGCTCAGATAAGTGGATAACTTACACCATCAAGAACTATTATTTTTGTCGTTTTGTCAAGATCAGGGAAATCTGAATTCATAATTTTTTATTTTTTAATTAAGAAATGGTTCATAAGTTCAGGCTTCAAAAAAAAGGTCTCGGTAAAAGAACTATTATTTTAACTTCCATGTTTCATTCCAATAAAACAGGCATCATACTTTAAAATAATATTTAAAATAAAAAGGGCAGGGACATAGTCAACACGAGCAGATGACTCGCACTTACTAGGAATTCCTCGTTGAAAACCAAGAATTGCAATGATCTATCCCCATCACGATGAAATTTTCAAAGATTACTCGGCCTATTGCCAAGGTTATATATTCATTGAATACATTAGTGTAGCGCGTGTGCGGCCCAAAATATCTAAGGGCATCATAGACCTGTTATTGCCTCGAACATCCGTATTATAATGTTAATAACATTATAATATTATAATAATGTTATTAATATTATTAATTAATGTTAACATTAATAACATATAATAACTTTATAATGATAATTAATAGGCATTAATAAAATATTATTATAATGTTAATATTATAACATTTTAATAATGCTATTAATAATTCTAATAATGTTATTATTAATAATAATGTTATTAATAATAATATTATTATTATTATTATTAATGTTATTAATAATATTATTATAATGTTAACATTAATAGCATTACTAACATTACTAATAACTTTATAATTATAATTAATAACATTAATAAAAATAACATCATAACATTATAATAATGTTATTAACGTTAATGCTATAATTTTAATATTATTATTAACATCAATGTTATTCACATTATTACTGTTACTAATGTTATAATAATATTAATGTTAATAATGTTATTAACATTTTTAATTAATGATATTATTAATTAATGTTAATTATTAATAACATTATTACTAATGCTATAGTGTTAACATTAATGTTATTATTAATAATGTTATTAACATTATAATGTTAATAATGTTAACATCATTAATCTTAATAATGTTACATTATTATTATATTATCATTATTAATGTTATTAATAATTAACACTAATGTTAAATAATTATTAATTAATGTTATTATTAACTAATAACATTATTAACATTAACATTAATGTTACTAATATTATTAACATTATTATAATGTTAACATTATTAACATTAATAATGTTAATGTTAACATTAACATAATGTTAATATTATAACCTAGAGAAATTTTGGGAAAACCAATTAGAAAAAATCATTAGAACAAGAATTCGCTGAGTTTGTCGGAGATGATGAAGAGTTCATATACTCTATAGAGGAAGTAACGTACCAAAAATAGTACTCTAAAATTACCATTAGAATAAAAAATTACAACCTCTCGGTGGTATCCCTAATAAATTCGGGAGTAGACATTAACTGGAACTCTCTACCTAAGATCTTTTAATAAGTTCCCTATAGGAAATTACATTTCTTTCATCTAATAGCTTTTTGGCCTTTTCTTTATTTTCTTTTTCTTTTTTCTTCTCTATTTTGTAAAGTTGTAAGCAAGTATTTTTTCTTAGATTCCTCATTAGGAATTTCATTGAGTATTTCAAGAAGATATTCTTCATCTAAGGCTAACACATTGATTAATCCTATTTGATTTACTACTTAGACTAGATATGCATATGACTAATTAGAGTAAAGAATTTTACCACATCCTATTTGCCTAAGGTAAGTCCTAACCTTTTCAGCAAATACTGGCAAGAGTCCAGAAATGAATTGTTCTTTCTAGAAATCCTGCCTAGAGTTGGTTAACATATGTACTTTGGACAAAAATACATCCTTATACCATCTAAAATCAGATATAAGGATTATATCCTATTAGTTGGTTTTCCTAAAATATTTAGGCATATATTTGTATAATTATTTTGTTCTATAATTTGAAAACAATGTTATAGAGAGATCTTTTCAGACTCTTTTACTATCATTGAGTTTTTTATTGGACTAGCTATGAGTTCATCTTTTCCTATTTTTATTGCTTCCAAAGGTGGATGTATTGATTCCATAGTTTTCCAGTTGTTGCAATCTTCTAGACTTTAGATAGTTTTTCGGTAACACACAAATCTAATTTTTCAAAGGGAGGTTTTATTTTCTTGAACTGTTTTTGTGTTGCAAACCATTCCCAAAATGGGATATTTTCTTTTACTTCTTTCATATTATCGTACCATAACTCTCTGATACGATCTCTCTCTTCTTTAGAGAATTTTCCAAAGAACCATTTCTTCTTCAAGGGTTGTGCATTGAAATCTAACCTAATAAGGTCTTTGTCTATTTGGAAATCTTCTTCCATTTCCAACATATTAATTTCAAAATCTGCCTCTATAGGCTCATAGGATTTATTGACTGATGCCTTCCCAAACTTCTCCGTATTATAATAAGAGAGTTATAATGGATAAATTAGAAGAACAATATGAATATTAAATGATGGATATGGAGCCGATGAAAATAAGAACATGCAGATGAGTATATTATGTAGAAAACATATTGAAAATAATGATCGAAAATATTTCTTAATATAATGAAAACAGAAATTGAAATATTTCTTACTATTGATATTTATAGAGATATCGAACAAACAGATAGATTCTTAGTGGTGATACAACAGCACACAATCTCACACAAAACAAGAAATCTAAAAGGTTTTCTCATCTAATAGCTTTTTGGTCTTTTCTTTATTTTATTTTTCTTTTTCTTCTCTGTTTTGTAAAGTTATAAGTAGGTATTTTTTTCTTAGATTCCTCATTAAGAATTTCATTGAGTATTTCAAGAAGATATTCTTCATCTAAGGTTAACACATTGATTTTTCCTGACTCTTCCTCTTCGATACTTGTTTCATTTTTACAAGTACATACGTCATTGGCGCAACATTCTTCTAAGGAAGTAGAGGATTCCCTTAGAGAGACCTCTTCTTCTTCTTCTTCTTCTTCTAGTTCATCCTCAACCATGGCCAACCAATACCTGATGTAGTTATGACTTTAATCATTAATATTTTAAGTCAGTTTGTAGGAAATTCTTATGACATGGCTAAAAGGATAAGGGAACAATTAATAAATCTTAAATGTAAAATTATATATGATTTTAGATGGTACAAGGATGTATTTTTGTCAAAAGTACATAGGTTAACCAACTCCAGGCAGGATTTCTGAAAAGAAGAATTCATTTCTGGACTCCCGCCAGTATTTGCTGAATAAAAAGGAAAAGAAGAAATACAAGAAATCTAAAAGGTTTTCTAAAACAAGAAAACCTTCAGCCCCAACTTGTTTCAAATGCGGGTAGAAAGGTCATTATACCATCTAAAATTAGATAGAGTTTTACATTTAAGATTTATTAATTGTTCCCTTATTCTCTCGGCAATGTCATAGGAATTTCCTACAAACTGACTTAAGATATTAAGGATTAGAGTCATAATTGCATCAGGTATTGGTTGGCCATGGTTGAGGATTCTCTCACCATCTTCATCCCTTTTAACAACATTAATGATATAATATCTTTCTCTATCAATGAAATAATTGATCCACTAGCCTTTTAATTGCCTCGTAAAAGATTCTGTGATGACTGTTGCTATCACCTTTTCATCGTTACCACCCAATTTACGGGCACATGCATACATAGTTATATGTTGTATCATAGATCTGGTATTCAGATTTTCCATCTAAATTCTATTCGTAGAATATGTTCCAGTTATATCCAACTTGGGGTTTCATTGGCTCTTCGAATAAGAGATCAATTGGGGTATGCCTATGATAATAAGGCTTTCTACTATGATAGAAGAGTTTATTTATCTCCAAGTTTTTTATAAATTCATCCTCTAGTACTGATTCATCATTTGATTCTTCTCCCATAAAATTCACTGAGCGGGAATCTGATAGATCGTCATCTTTCTTATTTTTAAAGGATCTTGAAGTTTCTCCCTTTTCCCAATTTGATGGGAATATCAGTTTAGTAGATAATTCCTGATAACTTACTTTTGACAAGTCTAATGGGGTAGAGCTCTTTAAATAGAGGCTGTCGAGACTTTCAGAGAGAGACAACTTGAAGCCACTTTATTCGATCTTATATCTAAAGCTTCTATAATTGAGATGCCTTTTGACTTTTCTTATTGCACATCTTAATTATTGAAATGCTTAACATTATTAACATTAATAATAATGTTAATATTATAACATTATAATAATGTTATTAACATTGTAATATTATTAATAACATCATTGTTATTAATAATTATAATAATCATTGTTAATTATATTATTAATACTATTATTAATAATATTGTTATTAATATTATTAGTAACATTGATGTTATTAGTAATGTTATAATAATGTTAATGTTAACATTATTAATGTTATAACATTATGATGTTTTTATAATGTTAATATTAATATAACATTATATTAACATTATTAACATTAATAATGTTAATATTAATGTTATTTTTTAACATTCCTGTTATAATTAACATTATAATATTAATATTATAATAACTTTATAATGATAATTAATAACATTATTATTAATGTTATAATAATGACCCATATAATTACAATTAATGTAAATTATATCATTAAATTTTAATACTAATGTTAATTAACGTTAACATTAGTTAATTATATTATTATAATAATTAATATTTACTATTAATTATCATTATAATGTTAATCATTATGTGAGGAACAGGAAGGTTTATTTTCCTGGGTATCACTTACTATCCATCTCCTAGGTGGGTAAGCAACTTTCCCACTTGGGGGAAAAGTTTTCAACACTTAAATCGAACAAAATTGCCCCTTTTAATATCAAATTTTTATGGCTAAAATGGTCATTGACTTATTTACATGGGAAATAAAATGGAGCCTTTAGAGAAAGGATCTTCAGTCCCATGCTAAACCAAGATACAAGGTTCAACACAAGATTTTTTTTTATGTATTATAAATATTCAACTTATTGTCTTGTATCAATCCCCGAAGTTACAAGTTTTAATCCAATAGTTTTAATTTGAAAAGCACAACCTTGGTTAGTCATGTATAGCTTATATTTACTCCATATCCATTTTGGGCTATTACAAAAAAAAAGAAAAATAAAAATTGGGCACTTCAACTCAACTTTTAGGCTAAGTTCCATGTCTGACAAATGGTTTAGTGATTCATTTCCTATATCAAGGCAATGTTTGATAGTTCTAATTGAGTTCAAGTCATGTGACCTCATTATAATCTTTTCAAGAAAATTCTGTTTCACAACTTTGTCTAGAACTTTAACTAGTTCAAAATTCTTAGTCATGCAAACAACTTGACTCAATCTTAATCACAACTATTGGAGGTTAGCTACACAAATCCTATCATGCCGTCATGTTCTATCAAGAGCCATGTTTTCTGTCAAATAGCGAGTCCTTAACATTTCAGGATTTATTTTCGTATTGTATATTTGTACTATACCTGATATCTTAGATTTTTAGGTTTTGTATTAGATTTAGGCAAACACATAATTGGGTTGTTTAGGTTCAATATATCTTGGGGAATCAATAGTTTTATTCTGTCGTATCATGAATGAATTTCAATTACTAAGGGATGGAAGAGAGGGTTGTTCAGGCTCCACATTTTCATGGAGATTCAATTTGGACTTAGATGTGATTTTTGTTGGATGAGAGATGGAGGCATGGGTCCATAGTAGATAATCACATTCAGGAAACTAAATATTTGGCTAAAACATGTAATTCAATTCCAACATGAGCTAATGTGTTGGATGATTTACTTTCAAGAGGGGGATCTCATAGAGAGGATTTTTTTGTTGGGGGTCAAACCACCAAGGTTAGGAACTGGTCCACTTCAAAAAAATCTCATGGGTTTAGTCTTGATAATTCTGTTATTTTTGACATGTGAAATTTACAAAAAGAAAAGTGATTTGCCACATGGCAAATATAGAGGATAGTCGGAGGAACATATATCACCCTTTTGAGCTCTAATCCTCCATATTGCCACTAGAAGATTCCTAAGTCATGTAGAGAACTTGACTCAATCTTAATTCCAACTATTTGGGGTCAGCTACGCAAATCCTATCATGCCATTGTGCTCCATCAAGAGCCATGTTTTTTGTCAAATAGTAAGTCCTTAAAAGTTCAGGATTTGTCTTCATATTGTATATTTGTATTAGCTAGAGTTTCTTGTGCCCACTACCAACCTAAAACCACCCTCCTTCATCCAAGCTTGGAATTGGATGTATTTGTACAAATTGTATGAATGCATGTATTTGTTTTATTTTGTGAAAAACACCTCAAATGTATACTTTAACTAACTGTTGTTTTTTCGTTTTTTTTTTTGCCAAATAGTAAGTTCCACCTTTGTCTAATTATGAAGCTCCTATTTTTCATATTTTTTTCCAACTCCATTCTAACTTGAGCTATTTCTCTCTCTCTCCCTCTCTGATCACCAAACAGAGTAGTGGAGATTCAGGTGCTAATGTAAAACACTTTGAGCAAGAAACTGATGCTAAAATTCAACACTTGAAATCAGAGGTTGCAACGATATCCTGTGATGTTATCCACATGCTTATGAGGCATGTGACGACTGTGAAGATCTAAGCTTTTCCTTAGTCAAGTAGGAGGGTTATCAAGGAAATAGTCAGTTTGCTAATTTTTTAGACTTCCCACCTAGTGCATGTATTGCAACAATAGAAGTTCAAATTGATAAACATAACATGCTTGTTTCTTTCTATATTTTACATATATATTGCCAGTATTGGTTAATTGGGTCCTACATTTGATCAAAATGATATTCTCTTATAATAGATTTGCAGCAATGTTTGAGTAGCTTTGCAAGAACATACATGATAAATAAAACATGAACTTACCAGGTAATGCTTGTAGCCAATGGGTTTGATTTGTCCTACCTAACCAACATTTGTTGAAGTGTGTTATGACAATGTTAATGACATTTGATTTGTGTTAATCGACCACCAATGGAGTACAAAACAAGACTAAGATGTAGAAAACCAAAAATTGTTTGACTCATCTTGCCATGGCTCGCCCTCTCACATACTCATTGCAATCAAATTCAAAGCAGAGAACATTTTGCATTTCATTTTTGCCAAGTGTCAAAAAAGTGCTAACATGTTCTTCTGCTGCAGTTTAGATCTTCTCCTACCATATTCCGGAACGTTTGTTTAAAAGGAACAAACTAATAACATAATGAGGACATGTTAAAAAGGAATCAGGGGTGTGTTTAAAAGGGTAATCCTGGAAATCTAAAATCAGGGTGTGTTGATGATTAATCCCTTTTTCATTTTTATAAATGGATAAGATATTTATATCTATGCTACTATAAAAAGTAGGAATAGCCTCTAAAATTTCTAGATTTTTTTTACTAAAATACCTCTTTTCTGAAATATGATCACACATTTAAGGTATTAACTCTCATTCACCCTCATTAAATCATATATTTAAAAAAATTTTATTTATTCTCATCACTAAATTCCATTAATTAAATCTATACATGATAAATTAATAATTCCAATAACATATAAACTTATACTTTTAAAATCTACATGAAAAAAAATAGTATTTTCATCTAGGTGGTGGTAATAAATTAAACCATTTGGGTCAAATGGGCCAATTCATCTTGCCACAATTAAATAATAAAAGTTCAAAAATAGATACAATGTAAAATATATATATATATATATATATATATATATATATAAATTGAATAAATTTATAAAAATCAATTTGAAATAAAATTATTTTCATATTCTCTCTTATTAAATCTCATATCCAAGTTATATTCTCTCATTAAATCCTATATTGAAGATATATTTTCCTCATCATTAAATTTCACTAATTAAATCCACAACATTAATTTTATTACTATTAAAATAAATATTTTGAATTTTATTTTGAAAATAAAACCATTTTCCTTCCTTCCAGTAGTGGGTAAGCAATTCAACATTTGGGGTTAAATGGGTTAATCAACAATGTCATAATTTAATACTAAAAATTTAAAATAAATAAAATATAAAATATAGAAAAACAAAAAGAATTAAGCATATCTCCAATATCGTATATTCATTATACTCAACAAAAATAAGTATGAAATATAAGAAGTATTTTTATTAATGATGAAAATGGAATGTCAAATATAAAATCAACTTAAAATTAAAGGACAAATTTCTTAAAGTACCCCTAAGATTTAGGAAATTGACTAACTCTACCTTTACTATTTACATATTGTCTTAGACTACCCCTAAGTTTTTCAACAATGGCCATCCTCATTAAATATTGACAGAAAGAAGCAAAATGTCAAATATACCCTCTATTACTTCTCAAATTTTCAAAATAAAACAACCATGATGTTTCAAAATAAAACAGCTTACCTGTTACAACCCCCAACAACCATGGTCCATGGCATAAGAACAGGTCCCTCTGCTTCTTTTGTCTTGTTCCAAAAGTCCAAAACCAACTTTGGACTCCAAGTTTCTTCTCCAACACCGAACAACCAACTCCAATGGTCAGACGAGTGCCAAATATTTGTCGTTTCCACCTTATCCAAAGTAGTTCAAGCTACTCCAAATTCAATTCTCGACCGACATTGACATAATCATTAGAGCTCGAAAAGAAAAAGATTGAAAAGCACACTCTCTCCCTCTCAAATCTCATTTTTTTATTTAAATTAATTAAGAACCTACAAGCTACAGAGAAGAGACGTATATTTTTTGACCAACTTACATCTTAGATCTTTGGACATTTCCCACAACCCCCTAACCAGAAGCCTCCCCCAAACCACCTTTCAACAAGCTCACTAGCTAGTTTTCTACTTAAACTACCTTTCAATCTACTGGAGATGGTAACCATCTCGTTATCTAGGCTTCTATTGCAATTTTTGTTTCAAGAGACACCCCAGTTAGAGGTGGTTGAACTAAGTGGTAAGTGGTAACATGATCAATGGAGTGCTTAAGGGTTGGTTTTTCCAATTCCAGTGTTTGCAATAGGTCGTTCCGGCTATGCTTGGCTGCTTGCCTTTGCAGAAACCTAACTCGAATTGTCGTCAAGCCTACGGTGGCAAATCAAGGTTTGGTAATTTTTGGCCCTAGAGTTAATATTTGGTTTTGTTTTTTCTTATTGCCAAATGGTGTAATAGCCGGAATCGGTCATCCAGTGCTGGCTAAGAAGATTGGTGTCAAGTTTGGTTATGGATTTCTGAAATGAAATAAGAGATAGGGTAAAATACAAAAACCTCCCCTGAAGTTTTTAAAAATCATAAAAACCTCCTCCATTGTTTCATTATAATAAATACCTCCCTTGAACATTTGAGAAATTCAACAGAAACCTCCCTTCCATCACTGATTTAGACGAAAACTTTAAGTTGATGCATCAATTATACATAAGAATTAATTTTATCAATGATGTAAATGTAATAAAAATTTAAAGTCAAATTAAAAACCAAATGATTTTCCTTTCTTTTTTTGAAAAAAAAAACTATTATTATCCTTTTCAGGTGGTGGGTTATTGGTTTAGGTCAAATGTATTAACTGATGATGTCATACTGAAATAATAAATCTTTAAAAAGTAAAAAAAAAGTACAAATAATCAAAAGAATACAAAAATTATAAAAAATATATATATACATCTCTAATGTTATATATTAATTATATCAAACAAAAATTTAGTGTAATAAGTAAAACATATTTATATAATGTAGATGAAATATATAATTTAATATTGATTTAAAAGCAAAGATATTTTCCTATCTAGATGGTGGATCAATGGTCCAACTTTTCAAATAAACTCATGGTTAAAATTTAATAATAACAATAATAATAATAATAATAATAATAATAATAATAATAATAATTGTAATTTAAAATTCACATGCGCAATCCACATGAAGTTAGAACTTTTGTGTATATTTACCTTTTATTTTATATTATATACATACATATGTATGTATATATATATATATACTACTTTAAAAGGTATGAATGGCCTTAAGAATATTTTTGAAATTTTCTAAGGACAAAATTTACCCCTCTATATTTAAATTTATTGATAAAAAATGAGGGCAAATAAGGTAATCAATTCTTGATATTAAATGAGTTGAAAAAAGGTAATTTAAAGATATTCAATGCATTAAATTCTATCTCAATAAATCCAACATTTACGTTATTAACTTGCATTCATGTTCATTTAATCATATATTTAAGTCATTTTTGTTTCTTTTCATTATTAATTTCTATTAATTAAATCCACACTTAATAAATTAATAATTCYAATTACATAAAAGCTTATACTTTTAAAATCTACGTAGAAAAAATAATATTTTCATCTAGGTGTGCTAAGAAATTAAATCATTTTGGGTCAAATGGGTTAATCCATGTTGTCATGATAAAATAATAAAATTAAAAAACATATAAACTGAAAAATAGAAATTAAAAAAATTGGGAACATTTTTAACATACATCTTTAACAATAATAAGTATGATAAATAAGAAATATTTTTATTAATGATGGAAATGGAATGTAAAATTTAAAACCAATTGGAAATAAAAATATTTTCCTAATCTCTATCATTAAATCCTATATTTAAGATATATTTTTCTCATCATTAAATTCTTGTAATTATACCCACAATATTAATTTTAATAGTATAAAAATAAATATTTTGAAAAGTATTTTAAAAACGAAACCATTTTCTTCCCTCATGGTGGTGGGTAAGCAATTCGACCATTTAGGGTCAAATGGATTAATAAATAATGTCATAATTAAATAATAAAAACTAAAATAAATAACCATTTTCTAAGGACAAAATTTACCCCTCTATATTTAAATTTATTGATAATAAATGATGGCAAATAAGGTAATCAATTCTTGATATTAAATGAGTTGAAAAAATGTAATTTAAAGATATTCAATGCATTAAATTCTATCTCAATAAATCCAACATTTAAGTTATTAATTTGCATTCATGTTCATTTAATCATATATTTAAGTCATTTTTGTTTCTTTTCATTATTAATTTCTATTAATTAAATCCACACTTAATAAATTAATAATTCCAATTACATAAAAGCTTATACTCTTAAAATCTACATAGAAAAAATAATGTTTTCATCTAGGTGTGCTAAAAAATTAAATCATTTTGGGTCAAATGGGTTAATCCATGTTGCCATGATTAAATAATATAAAAAACATATAAACTGAAAAATAGAAATTAAAAAAATTGGCAACATTTTTAACATACATCTTTAAAAATAATAAGTATGATATATAAAAAATGTTTTTATTAATGATGGAAATGGAATGTAAAATTTAAAACCAATTGGAAATAGAAATATTTTCCTAATCTCTCTCATTAAATCCTATATTTAAGATATATTTTTCTCATCATTAAATTCTTGTAATTAAACCCACAATATTAATTTTAATAGTATAAAAATAAATATTTTGAAAAGTAATTTAAAAACAAAACCATTTTCTTCCCTCATGGTGGTGTGTAAGCAATTCGACCATTTAGGGTCAAATGGATTAATAAATAATGTCATAATTAAATAATAAAAATTAAAATAAATAACTATAAAATGTCAAAAGTATTTTTATTAATGATGAAAATGGAATGCCAAATTCAAAATTTACCTATAAATGAAATGATGCCATAGTCAAATAATAAAGCATTTAATAATAGAAAATACAAAGAATCACAAAAATAAAAAATAAAAGGATAGAGAAAATTTTGGGCATATATCTAATGTTATATATTTATAAAAAAAATAAAATATTGGGTACATCTCTAATATTGTGTATTCATTATATTAAACAAAAATAAGTTTTATATATAAGAAATAATTTTATCAATGATGGAAATGTAATACAAAATTTAATGTAAACTTATAAATCAAACAATTTTTGTTTGTAGATGGTGGATTAGTGGTTTAAGTCAAATGATACCACAAACAAACAAAAATTAAGTATAATAAGTAAAAAAAATTTTATATAATGTAAATGAAATATGTAATTTAAAGGGAAAATTATAGTCAAAGTCGGTTGTACATTTAAAATTAGGTTGCAGTTGGTCAAAAAGCCAACAAAACTCTAACAACCCGCTCTACATTTCAAATTATAAAAACCCTCGCCATGTCATCGAATGCTTATGTGGTTGTTGCCAACATGGGACTTTTAGTCCATGTTGGACACAACGAAAAACCTATACCAAAAAGAAGTTTTTAGTTTCTCTCCCACTCCCTTTGTTCATCGATCTGCCTCCCTTCTCTCTCACTCTCATAGTCATCTCTCGATCTCCCACTCCATCTGTCTCTCCAACTCTCTCAGCTTCGGTCTATAGCCAAATCAAAACCTCTCTCTCCCTCCCTCTCACCCTCTCTCTCTCTCTCTATTGTTCTCTCTCAATCTTTCTCATTCTTCTCCCTCACTCTCCCTCTCAGTCAATATCTCCTTCTCCCTCAACCTCTATCGTTGTCTAGTTGGTGTAAATTTCATAGCCAAGTATCAAGTTGGTGTAATAATTTTTGAACCATACCAATTTGATCTCATGTTCTTTTATATCATCTGATTAATACCATATAAGTGTTTAAGAAAGTAAAAAAATAAGAGAGGGAGCGAGAGAGAAAATGACGGATAATGATAGAAATTAAGGAAGAATGGAAGATCAATCGAGAAAGAAAATGAGAGAGATTGAGGGAGAACGATAGGTAGAGAGAGAATGAGAGAAATTGATATAGAGAACATAAATACAGAAACCAAAAACAATTTTTGTTTATTTTCAAATCACATAGCCATTGAGCAGATAAAGATGATTGAGAGAGAGGATAGAGACTGAAAACCTTTTTTTTTTTTCAATCACCCAACATTAAAGGGCATTTTTAGTATAAGCTTTTTGTTGTGTCCAACATGGATTAAGAGTCCCATGTTGGCAACAGCCACATAATTAAGCCTCTGATGACATGGCAAGGGTTTTTATAAATTGGAATGTAGAGCTAGTTATCAAAGTTTTGTTGGTTTATGGACCTACTTGTAGCCTAATTTTAAATGTACAATCGACTCTGGCTATAATTTTCCCTAATTTAAAACTAATCCAAAAGCAAAGCTATTTTCTTATCTAGATGGTGGGTTAGCAATCTAACTTTTCAAAGACGCCCATAGTGTCATAATTGAACAATAAAAACTTAAGTTTATTTTTAATCATATTGTTAGCTTTGTTAATTTTCATTTTCTATCTTAACTATGATATATCTAAATTCAAGTAATTAATATGAAGAAAAATTTATCACATGCAACGCATGTGCTTAATTACTAGTAATATACAAAGTATGAATGAGGGTGTGGAACCTTTGACTAAAAAGCCCTATTTGTTAATAGTCCATCTCTAATTATGAAAGTTGAAAATGTAATTTCAATTAATAATGTTTTTCACCTCTTATGATACCCTCTCATTAACTCTTTTATTCAAGGTATTAACTCTCACTCTCAATTATTAAATCTCATATTTAAGTTAATTTTCACTAATAAATGCTACTAATTAGATCTATGTCCAGTACTTTTAACAATATAAACCCATATATTTTAAAACTTAATAGCAAAATCATTCTTTATCCAATTGATGACTAAGAAATTCAACTATTCGAATCAAATTGACCAACCCATGAAATCTAAGTTATATAATACAATTTTTAAATAGAAATAAATAGGGTAAATTTCTTAAACTACCCCTACTATTTTTGACAATTGACTAATACTTCCCTTATTGTTAGTGCATGTTAGTAGAAAGACGAAAAAGACTATTTTACCCTTTATTCTTCTTCAATTTTTCAAAATAAAACAGGGAAAGGGGAAAGAAATGTTGGTTCATCAAGCCCTGTTGGAGCTCCTGGAATTGGTTGACATTTTAGGAATTTTTAATTGGGTTTCTTGAATCAACTTATAAAATAATAAAATTCTAAAATCTTATTCCTTTTCAGCCTTCTATGGATTGAAGGAAAGTTGGTGTTTTAGAGATAGGTAGCCAGATTTTGCAGAAAATAGTTGTGTTTCCAGGGTTGCACCGCTCGTGCACTACAATTTTCATTTCCAAATCTTGAGGCCTACATTGCGGGTTTTGTTTATAAGGGAGATCTATGTGTACGCTTATCCCCCTTTCAGTAGTGGCAAACTGAGAAAGAGTTCATGATCGTGGGTTGCTAAACAGGGGTTTAGCAGAAAACTGAAATTGTAGTGCGGGTGTTTCAGAGATAGGATTGAAGGAAAGCAACAAACTGAGAAGGAGGCCTTCCATGGATTGAAGGAAAGCGGGTGTTTCAGAGATAGGTAGCCAGATTCTGTAGAAAATAGTTTTGTTTCTAGGGCCGCACCGCTCGTGCACTGAATTGGACTTGACAATGGAGACTAGCTGATTTGGCGTCCGTTTGTCGAGCCTATATTTGGCTGGTACTCGGGCAGAGCGGTGTGTCCTGCTGCAGTTGCCGTGCTCAAGGGACTGGATTGTGGCTGTCTTTCTTGGTCAGACCACGCCCTATCCTTTTCTGACTGACACTTTTTGGGGTCCTCATGGCGAGGATTGGTCGCGGTAAGCATCGAGGCAAGAGAGAGACAGTCTAAGGAGGTCGCTTGGAACTGGACGGGGCCAACTGTGGCCTGTGGCTGAGGTTGGTGCTGAAACTCACACAACGGGGGACTGTGGTGAGGAGAGCAGAATCCTTGATATGGGGATCGGCCTATAGAGCGGTCAGATGTGTTTCTTGGCATCTTTCTTAATTGTGCGAAAAGAGAGTTTGGAATGGTTTTTTGTGCGAGAACTACCTGAAAGGAAGAAGCCGCACAGCAAGAACTAAAACCAAGAACAGAGTTAGAGGCTCGGGGAGTTATTCCCCGAGGGAAGTTGGGCCGAGCAGTTGAGAGAACAGTGCTATTTGAGTAGAACAATAGTATGGGTGCTAAAAAGTCAAAAGTGGAATCCCTTACCTTGAGTGGGAGTTACATTTTTATAGCCGAAGATCCATGTCCTAATCGAATTAGGTTGCCCACTGAGGTATTCGGGATAAGACCTAATCCCAACGGAATTGTCCTCATCCGTACGATGTTCTCTAGCCTTGGTCATGCTTATCCATATGACATGGTACTGACGTGGCCGATGAGATAAGATGGTTGTGGAGGTGACACGTGGCACACAAGACCAGCTCAACCATAACCCAAACAAGGGGATTCTAATTAAGAGTTGTTTTCAATGAATGTTATGGAAATTAATGCCTTGAATATAAGATTTAATGAGAGGAATTTGAATGAAGAGAAAAGGTAGTAGTTCAAATTATATTTCTATCCTTACAATTAGAGAGAGACCAAATTCAAAAATTAGGGTAATTTAATAAAAAAAAAAAAGTTCATACAATCATTCACACACTTTCAATAGTAGTATAGATAAGATATAGATTCTAAGATGCAGCCCCTCATATTGCTTCCCAACTCCAAAATTTGAATTAAATATGCCCCTAACGGCATATATGATTAATATTTGTCCACAAGCCAATAGTTTCTAGGTTGAGTGCATGAACATAATTAGACAACTAATGAAGCTGATCAAAGCATGGATGCTTTGGCGTGAGCCAACAGCACCTACCATTCTCTCTAACTCTAAAGGCTTTTGCTTGTAATGCAATTTCATTTGTATTTATCCAAAAGTATGGGACTGCAATTAAATTGATTGCAAAATTTGATTTACTTCTATTTTAAGTTTCACTTTATTTTATTTGTTTGCGGTGTAAGTTAAATTAAAAAAATAAAGCAAAGTGAAATGAAGCTCAAAGCAAAAGTAAATCATAATTTTTACAATATTCGATCAGATTCATACCTCATTGCATTTGTATTAGTGCAAATGAAATTGCATTGCAAAACTATAGCATAAAGAATACACTAGATTAGATGTAAAAGGCTCAAAGGAGACCGGCTTCAGTCAGGGCAAATTTATGCTCACACCGTTCTAACAGCCTTTTCCAACTTTGCATTGGAAATATCTCCCCATAAAATTAAACATATAAGTATGAAGTCATTCTCAATGCAAGACAGTAAATACTGCTTGAACAGAGTTTGCCCTGATTAAAGCCAAACTCGGCTGGAAGCAATGGTACTCGGTACAATGAAACCACTCCTTTGGGTGGTAGTAGTCCAATATCCATGGCAGCCAGCCACCCCAAGGATGGCTAAAGTGAAAGCAAATGCAGCCTCGGCAGTATGACATGCATCCATATTTGGCCTAGGTGTGGTAGTGAGTAAGCTGCAAATGGATCCGATCCAATCCTATCCGTTAAGAAAATCCAATTGATCTGAATCCGATAAAGATCCGTCAGATTTTCAAAAACATGTTTTGAATTCGAATTCGAATATATTATCATATATCTGATACAATTAGAATATATTTATATTATATAATATAAATAATATATATTATATTATATTATTTATATAATATATAATTATATAAATAATATATAAAATATACATATATAAAATTTCATAATTAACAGATCAGGTCGAATCAGTCAAAATCCGAATTTGATCCATTAAGTTAACATATCAGCTTTTCCAATTTGATCCGATTTGTTAGGATCAATAGGGATATCCGAATTCACCTCTTAACGGATCAATATCGGATTCGGATCGAATATGATGCAACTTATTTGTAGCCCTAGTAGTGAGGATTCATAGAGAGCGATTCTCTCTAATTCAGATAATTGGCAGAAGAAGATGGCTGTTTAGCTGTTTAGTGGGATGTGGAACGAATGATAATGCCCCATGCCAGTCATAAATGCTAAGTGAGAGATTGAATGATTATAGGTCACATGTATTCATCCTGGATGCAATGCATTATCATTGGTTCCACAGCCCGTTAATTAACGGCCATCGAATTCAGCTAATCCGATCTCGATTCTCTAAGGCAGGTAGGTTCTCTACCTGCTGTAAAGGTAATAGTGGGGACTTCTTCTGTAGAGGTTGTGGAGGAAATTCCGGCTTGGCAACATCAAACTCTCTTACCTTCATTTAGGGTAGTTGTAGTCTAAGGAGCAAAGGCAGGTTATAACAGTGTTTTTTTTTTTTTTTCGAAAAAAGATAACAGTGTTTTATGGTTATAAATTTCTTCATCCAAATAAATAATCAATTTTTTTATTTGCATATTTTTCTAGTTTATTCATGCATATTTTCTATAAAATATTTATTTCTTAATTAATTTGTATTTTACTTTCTATTACATGCATATATATTCTTTTTAAGATGATATTTTTAATTTAATTTTGCATCTATAGCATTTTCTACTAAAGCTTAGTTTGGAAGGAGTACAAATACAAATATGTATGGTGCAAATACATAAAAAATAATATAAAATATAAAGTTTTGCATTCTACAAATTTGCATTTATACTCCTTCCAAACTGAGCCTAAATAAAAAATATTTTACCTAATTTACAAATATTTTAGCATTTTTTAATCTGACTTAATTTATAAATCATGAATAACGTCTTGTATTAGAATCCAACCATGTCTATGCCAATGCGTGCAAAATAGTATTTGGAAAAAATCAACTTATCAGCATTACTTCTAATGAATGCATCATCATCATCATCATCGTCCATGACAAAGTCCATTCAAACATGAGCCTTACATTGAGAATACTTCTTGATTATGTGTTTTATTTTATGGGAAGATATTCCCAATGTAAGGTTGCAAAAGGCGATATGGGCACAGGTTTGCCCTGACGGAAGCCGATCTCTATATTGTGAGTGTTTGATGAAGTAAAAATTTATGGGGTCGGTTTTAATGAAATTTCCGGGCAATTCACTTCGGCCTTTTTGAAAGTTTATTCAGAGCACTTCAAAACAACTCAACCAGCTTAACTGAATCTTCAGCGCTTTGAACGGGCTCTCTGGATGGACGACACACTTTTTGTAGTGTTATCAACTATTGTTTGATCGGTTCTTGAAAGCTATTTTCTTCATGATTAGTGATCTCCAGGTTCAGTTGGACAGCCCTTCAAATTCAAAGGTTTCTGCCTGCCCTTTTCGGAGGGCTGATGTGCAGCAGCGTCTGGCTTTCCGGGATGATCCCCACACAGACCGCTTATAAGTTATGTGTGGTGAAGAATCTGGAAAACCCAAATCGGCATGCAGTCGGTTACTTGAATGGCTGCTCATTCCAGCTTATACAAAGTGCTTCTCAAAGTAGTTGAATCACTTTAAGTTAAGTTTCAGCTCAGTCCTCCCAAACCGGCCTTACATTTTTAATAACTTGTGGGAACGGCTCAGGTCTCAATATTAAACTGATAACAAGTTCACAAGACATCATCTGGGCCATCTGGACAGATCTCAGTAAGAGACTGGGACCTACCATAAAAGTAGGACCTGTGATATATGAAATGTGCTGAGTCATATTATATTGGGAGGGTTGTTGGAACATCTTTTCTTGGCAGGCGATCTCAATTCTGTTTTGGGAGAGATTGGATACGATCTTGATAACATTTTGTTTCCCCTGTAAGAAGCTTCTTGCATATTGCACCCCTATCTAAAAGATATATTAGGGGCAGTTGCCTAATTGTCACTTGGAAAGGTAAATTATAATTGAGTCGGATTTGGATTGGATGCAATAAACATCGAATAAGGAAGTTTAAATTCAGTATCAGATAGGGCTGTTCACGGGTCGGATTGAGTCGGTTTATTGATGTTTTTCCAATCGATCTGACTTGGTCGGTTTATCTAGAAATGAAACCGAAACTGACCCAGTACTAAATAAAACCGACCTGGTCGATTTGAATCGATTTGGGTCGATTTTGTGAACGATTCTCTTGGTGTGAACGGTAAAGGATTCAAGTCTAAGAAAGCAAAGGCTGGATGCCTAGAAATTAAAATTGATTTGATGGATTAAAACTGATATTTTATATATCAGAAATTTTATATATAATATGTATATTTCTGAAATAAAGCTGATATATATATATATATATATGTCTGAAATATATATTAAAACTGAAATATATATATATATATATATAGTAAATTAAAATATATCAGATATATATATATGATATATCTGAAATATATTATATATAATATATATCTAAGTTGGTTCGGGTCAGCTCGGTTTTGGTTTTCACACACGAAAACCGAAACTGAACCGAACCATCGGTTTATGTTTTTATGTAACTCAAAACCGACCGGTGTTGAAGAAAAACCGGCCAACTTTGGTTGGATCGGACCGGGTTGGTCAGTTTGGTCGGTTTGGGTCTTGTTATGAACAGCCCTAGTATCAAATATGAAATCTGGTTGAATTTAAGTATCTCAAATCGTATTTGAATCATATCGGATTCATAATTAATCAGATTCCCTTCCATATTTCAAAAATAAAAAATGTAAAAGCTTAATTAATTTTTAACTTATATAAAATAGATTAATATAAATATTTTAATTTACATTTGTACTTGTGTGTGATAATCGAATATCACTTATATTAAAAAGATTTCTACAAAACAATTGTAAGGACAATTATGTTGCGTAGAGCAAGAATGTTGAGTAGTCAATACATAAGATGTCGATAAAATGAATATGGTATCAATATCTATAACTATACTACTTATAAAAGTGCGAATGATGAGGTATTGGTTTCTGGAATTTTTCTTTACTAAAATACCCCTCTTCTTGAATTTAGTTCATCTCCATTGAAAATGCATAAAATATAATTAAAAAAACACCATTAAGTACATTCAATTACCTATCATGAAACCTCACATTTAAGTCATTAAATAAATCACATTCTCTCTCATTGAATCCAACATTTATACTTTTGTTTATCATGATTAAATTCCAATAATAAATCCATATACGATAATTATTAATAGAATGAAATTTTATATTTTAAAATAAACATAGAAATGAAATCATATTTTTCATCTAGGTGATGGAGGATGATTTGACCCGACCTGCTGAGATGATGACACATGGACCTGATTCGGCACGAGCAACAACTCAGTAGCATGGCTTGACCGCGACCAAGTAACGAGTCTGTAGAACAGCTCGCTACGTCATAGCTCTCTATAGGGGAGCTTGCTACAACGCGAGCTCCAAGTCCCCCGAGCTACTGAGAAGGGAATACTCCAAGATTCTTTCAGCTTGCTCCAGCACCTTGGCAGAAGAACTGCCCCAAAGACCAACCTTGATAAGGGTCACTCCGAAGTACTCCTAAGAGCTTGCTACAAAGTAGCTCACGGCTAAGCAATGCTACGCCCTCAGGAAGCTTCTATCTGACGACCGTACTCATCAGACTGCACCATGTCTCTCAACAGATGGTGGCGTGCCTGTCCCTTCGAAGACATGTCACTCAGCCAAGCGGGTAGTACATTATAACGATCACCTGTGCAGCCCTGGCAGGTAACGACTGCGACAGGAGCCCAGTGGCGGTTACGCCTGATTTGACAAGAACGTCCCTATAAAAGCCCTTTAAGCGGAGAAAAGAACTCTCTCTGGAATTAGATCTGAACTTGCACTCTTACTTGCTCACGAGCTAATCTCGAGACATAGTGATCTAGCGCGATCTACACTCTTAGCCTTTTATACTCTCTCTTCTTCCTCCCTAGCGTTCTAACTTAAGCTTCGGAGTATTCCCGCCGGGCAAATCCCTGGGAATCCTTCTTCTTCATCTTCTCAGGTGCCGTCTGTTGCCAACAAGGAGCCAGTCAGCAGCCAGCTAGGAGTGTCCGGATCGTGCCGCATCATTTGGCGTCATCTGTGGAAAACGCTTCTAAAAGCCTTCCTCCAAGCTTTTACAGCACCTTCTTCCAAAAACTTAGCATTCTTCATGGCTTCTTCCAGCAATGCCGGACGTGGCAACAACCAAAACGCTTATGGGGAGCAGCCCCAGCTTCCTACTATCTGTATTGGATAGTTTACCCTCCCCCTCTCCGTGGACAGAGTCCCCAGTTTGAATGTGCCTCTTACAGTGGCACCCGTCATTGCTCCGCTCCCTTCTACAGTAGAAGGAATCTTTGCTGAACCCTCGGTTGTGCCCCCAATGGCCAACCCGAACCAACTGGAGGACTTGGTGCAATACATGCGGGCCATGCAGGTTCAAATGCAACAGTTTCAACAACTCCAACTCTACCAACAACAAGTGTTGCACCAGGTTTCCCAGTACCAGTACCAGCAGCAATTTCCCTCTCTACCTCAGGCCCAGCCGTCGCTTCCCCCTTGGCACCCGGCCACAAAGCAGACCAAGCCCTCCTGCCGGAGTGAGCGGCCTCATCGAGGAGAAGCCTCCCAGGTCCAGGATCCAGCCAAGAGCCAAGCCTCTTCCCATAGCAAGAAGGAGAGGCCGGCTACCCCCACCTCGCAGCCTGTGGGCGGGTTAACGGCCTCTCACCCAACAAAGCCCGTGTCACCACAGCCTTCGCAGTTCGAGCTCCCGCTCGCGAACAATCCGTTCGAGGTCCTGGCAGTGGACTGCAGACAGGGCCCTTCGGTCCAGAGTCGTCACCAGCGGTCCGAGCCTATCGAGCTCGGCAACATCGAAGCGTCGAGCACCAACGCCGAGCCAGCAAAGCAGCAGTGAAGACGTCGACGAGCTCACCGAATTGCTTCCAGAGCCTCTCCCGAGCTCAAAGGAAAGGAGGAGGTATGCTCAGGTGAAGTGAAAGCTACCCCCCTCCTCTCGGTTTCTTCCCCGCTATCTCCAAAACTCCTTGTTGTCCCCATGCCAAGGGATTTCAAGCTCCCTCCTCTAGACAAGTATGATGGGTCTTTCGATCCAAATGACCATGTGGATGCCTTCCAGTCCCATATGCACCTGGCACGAGCCAGCGAGTCCTGCATGTAAGTGGGATTTTCCACTACCTTCAAAGGAGTGGCCCGCACCAGGTACCGAAACCTCACGCCCGGCTCGGTAAGAAGTTGGGTGCAGTTCGTGCAAGTTTTCACCTCCCACTTCGTCTCTAGCAAGAGGTGCCCGCGAACTCAGGAGAGCCTCCTCGGCATAGTGCAAAAGGGGAGTCCATCCGGAGCTACATCAAGCGATTCAATGACGCTTGTTTGCAGATACCCAACCTGGATCCCGCAGTTCGCCTCACACCAGCCAAGCGAGGTATCACCCATAAGGAGTTCAAGTGGCATGTAGTTGTCAACCAACACAAAACCGTAACCGAGTTCCTTAAGCTCGCGGATCGGTTTATTGGGACTGGGGAGGAGATCAACCAGAAGGGCGAGCAGGCCCCAGAAAAAAGAAAGAGGTAGCCAGAACCCCCATCTCAGGGCGACGGCAGGAAGAAGAAGGACATAGCTCAGGGGGCGAGGCCAGTCCAGCCCTCCCGAGCTCCAACAGCAGAAAGGGACTACACGCCACTCAACACAAAACGGACTGAGATCCTCATGGCAATCAAGGATGCTCCATACGTGAAGTGGCCACCTCGGCTGAAGGCTGAACCTAGCACCTAGAATAAAAATTTGTATTGTAGTTTACATAAAGATCATGGTCATAGTACCGAAAGTTGTAAAAACCTCCGCGATGAGATAGAAGATCTTATCCATCACGGATATTTACGAAATTTTGTACAAAATAATAATAATAATAATAGAACAGGTCGACAAGGGGAGCAAAGTAGAGATGCTCCCGAGTCCAGCAGGCAAGCGGAGCAACCACAGAAGCAGCCCCCCGAGGAGAGACCAGTTCAGGGGATCATCCATGTTATAGTCAGAGGCTCGATTGTGGTGGGCTGCACCTCAGTAGTAGCTCGCGCGTCAGCTCGCGAGACCGGCAGGGAAGGGTAGAACCCTCCGAAGCGACCAAGGACAAAAGACCCCATCTTCTTCATAGAGGAAGATGCACGTGGGGTCCATTACCCCCATGACAACATGCTCATCATAAAAGTGAAGATCAATGACTTCGAAGTCAAGCGAGTCCTCGTCGATTCAGGCAGCTCGACAGACATCCTCTTCAAAGCGGCCTTCGACAAACTTCAGCTTTAGGAGAGNCCATAATAATAATAATAATAATAATAATAATAATAATAATAATAATAATAATAATAATAATAATAATAATAATAAAGCAGGTCAATAAGGGGAGCTTGCGAGGCCACTAGGGAAGGGCAGAACCCCCCGAAGCGACCAAGGACAGAAGACCCCATCTTCTTCATAGAGGAAAATGTACGCGGGGTCCACTACCCCCATGACGACGCGCTCATCATAAAGGTGAAGATTAATGACTTCGAAGTCAAGCGAGTCCTCGTCGATTCAGGCAGCTCGACAGACATCCTCTTCAAAGCGGCCTTCGACAAACTTCAGCTTTAGGAGAGCGACCTAGAGCCCGCGAACACTCCCCTAGTGGGCTTCAGCGGAGAGGAAGTTCAGCCCCTAGTATGGGTGACAGTACCTGTGGAAGTCGGCACCTGGCCTAGCATTGTGAGGCTCAACCACGACTTCTTGGTGGTTGCAACCCCCTCCCCGTACAGCGCCATAGTAGGTTGGCCGATTACCCATGCTTTACGGGCTGTGGTGTCCACCTACTACTTGGCCATGAAGTTCCCCACGGACTTCGGCATCGGGGTAGCGCGAGGTGACCAGCTTGAGTCTCACAAATGCTATGTCACCACCCTCAAGGGAAAAGCCAAGGTGGCTGACAATCTCAAGCTGGAACAACCTACGGAGCAGAGCGAGGAGCGAGCTGCGCCTACGGAGGAGACCATCTCTATCCCAACCTCGGCAGAGGACCCTATCCAAACGCTTCAGATCGGTGCTTCCATCGAGGAGCCCCTACGATCCAAACTGGTACGCTTTCTACTTAAGAATTTAGATGCTTTTGCTTGGTCCACGATGGAAATGCCCGGCATAGACCCCAGCATCATAACTCATAACCTTAACACCGATCTTGTAGTTAGGCCCGTTAGACAGAAGAAACGCAACCTAACCCCAGAGCGGTGGAGGGTAGTCGACGAGGAGGTTGGGAAGCTCCTTGTAGCCAATTTTATTAGGGAAGTCCATTACCCGAGCTAGGTGGCCAACCCCGTTCTGGTGAAAAAGGCTAACGGTAAATGGCGCATGTGCGTCGACTACACCGACTTGAACCAAGCTTGCCCAAAGGACTGCTTCCCACTCCCCAGGATTGACCGCCTAGTGGACGCGACCTCGGAGCATGAGTTGCTGAGCTTTCTAGATGCCTACTCGGGCTACAATCAAATCAGGATGGACCCAACCGATGAAGAGAAAACTGCCTTCATAACTGAGCTCGGCCTGTACTGTTACAAGGTCATGCCCTTCGGATTAAAAAATGCTGGGGCAACCTTCCAAAGACTTGTAAATTAACTGTTTGAGCCATTGATTGGCCAAAAGGTTGAATGTTATGTAGACGACATGGTCGTCAAAACCCAGCTTTCTTGCGACTTAATACAAGACTTGAAGTTAGTTTTTGAAATTCTGTGTAAATTCAATATGAAGTTGAACTCGAATAAGTGTGCCTTTGGAGTCACCTCAGGTAAATTCCTGGGGTACATTGTGAACCGGCGCAGCATTGAGGCCAACCCAGACAAAATAAAGGCCATCATAGATATGAGACCACCTCAGAAAGTGAAGGAAGTTCAGAGGTTGAACGGCAGAATAGCCACTATGAGCCGCTTCATGTCCAAATCGGCAGATCGCTACCTGCCTTTCTTTAAGGCGATGAAAAGCAAAGGGTTTGAATGGATCCAAGATTGTCAGCTCGCATTTGACGAGCTCAAAAAGTAACTTGCTAGTATACCGTTCTTAACCCGGCCCGAAGAGGGCGATGTTTTAGAGTTGTACCTCTCGGCAAGTGACGAAGTGGTCAGCTCGGTACTAATAAAAGAAGTAGATCGGGTCCAGCGACCTATCTACTATGTTAGTAAGCTGCAGGGAGTTGAGACAAGATACTCGGAGATAGAAAAACTGGCCTACGCACTGGTTATCGCAACCCAAAAGCTCCGCCCATACTTCCAAGCTCACACTATTATCGTCCTCACCAACAAAACTCTGAGGCAAGTCTTACTCAAGCCCGAGGTCTCTAGTCAACTGACGAAGTGGTCCGTTGAACTCAGCGAGTACGATCTCCAATATAAGCCACGGACTGCTATTAAAGCCCAAGCCTTAGCAGATTTCGTTGCAGAATGGACTTTCAGCTCTGAAGTCCCCAGGCCAGTTGAGCACGAGGCCCCCAGTTTGGGCGAGCCCGAAGCTCCCAGGCTGGTTGAGTCCGAGCACCGTGAGGTTGCAGCCAGTGCGACATCTCTCATAGTTAGGCCAAGCGCGAGCTGGGATGAGGAGCCCTGGATCCTTCACGTAGATGGCTCCTCGAACCAGTAGGGCAGCGGAGCTGGAATAGTCCTGCACAGCCCAAGTGGCACAAAGTTGGAGTACGCACTGCGCTTCGAGTTCGTGGCATCCAACAATGAAGCGGAATACGAAGCATTGATAGCCGGGCTAGCTCTAGCCAAAGAAATGAAAGCCCAACACATCATCATCTACAGTGACTCCCAACTCGTGGTCAATCAGGTCACAGGAGAATTCGAATCTCACGAACTAACTATGATTGCCTACTTAGCCAATGTACAAGAGTCCCTGCTCAACTTCCAGTCATACTTCATCAGGCAAATCCCAAGGTTGGAGAACGCTGAGGCCGACGCCGATGCCCTGTCCCGGTTAGCCAGCACCAGTGATAACAATATGAGAACCGTGTAGATAGAGAATTTGCCTCGGCCTAGCATTCTCAGGGGGGGGGGGGCAGAGGAGGTCGCTCCTGTCGTTCAAGCAGAGCCGAGCTAGATTGACCCACTCGCGAGCTTCCTGCTACATGGGACCCTCCCTGCAGATCGCAACGCCGCCAGAAGGGTAAAGCATCAGGCGGCCAAATATGTCATAATAGATGAACGACTGTACCGAAGATCCTACACGCTCCCCTACATGCGCTGCTTGTGACCTATCGAAGCGAGCTCATACTCTGCGACACTCATGAGGGTCTGTGCGGCGGACACTTGGAGGACAGGGCCCTCACCCAAAAAGCACTACGACAGGGATACTACTGGCCAACAATGAAAGCAGATGCCATTGAGCTCGTCAGAAAGTGTGACAAGTGCCAAAGGCATGCCAACATCCACCATCAGCCCACTGCCGATCTCAAGTATCTCACTAGCCCGTGGCCTTTTGTGCAATGGGGCATCGATATAATTAGACCGTTTCCACCAGCAACAGGCTAGAGGAAGTTCCTAGTGGTTGTAGTGGATTATTTCACCAAGTGGGTAAAAGCCAAACCCCTTGTAACAATCACAGCCCGAAACGTTCAGAACTTCTTTTGGAAGAACATAGTGTGCCGCTTTAGGTTACCTCGGGTATTGATTTCTGATAATGGTAAGTAGTTCGAGGACATCAAGTTCCAGAACTGGTGCCAAGACATGGGGATCCGACAGAACTTCACTTCGGTCGCACATCCTCAAGAAAACGGTCAAGCAGAGGTTACGAACAGAGCTATTCTTCGCAGACTCAAAGCGCGCCTAGACCAAGCTAAAGGACTATGGGCAGACGAGCTACCCAGCGTTCTATGGGCTTACCGAACCACAGAGAAGACTGCCACAGGAGAAACCCCCTTCAACCTCACCTATGGCACCGAAGCAATCATCCCAGCTGAGATTGAGGTTCCCTCGCTACGACTGGAAGCATACGAAGACAAGGCAAATGAAGACGAGCTACGTACCAACCTCGACCTACTCGACGAAGTAAGGGACCTTGCATATATCAGGATCGCAGCTTATCAACAAAGAGTAGCTCGGTACTATAACGCTAGGGTCAAGAAGCGGAACCTCCGCGTTGGCAACCTAGTCCTTTGAAAAGTTATGGTACTTGAGCCCGGTGTTGGTAAGCTCAGACCGAATTGGTAAGGACCTTACCGGGTGAAACGAGTTCTCAGGGAAGGAACATACGAGCTCGAAACCCTTGAAGGGAAACAAGTACCTCGGGCATGGAATATTGTCAACTTAAGGCAATATTACCTGTAACTACTGAATAGACCATGAGTCACTCCCAGAGCCTAAGGGCCAAAATGCCGAACTAACACGACCTCGGCGCAACAAGACCTAGTCACCTCCATGGCATGGGCAAACTTCAAGGGTAGACTATAAGTCACCCCCTTAGCCTAAGGGCTAAAATACCGAGCTAACTAAGACCTCAGCATCAAGAAAGACTTAGCCACTTCAGTAGTGAGGGCAAAGTATGAAATATCAGAGGTGTAAGCAGCTCGGGTTTAAACCCACGAAGCATAAATCCTCTCAGTACGATGGTTGAACTAAGGAATAACCAACGAACGCATAGTTCGGCATACATGGTAATCACTTCATGGTACACCATAGAGATGCCTTAAACGTTAAAGGACAAGTCGGGCATGTAGCTCTGAAAGCTCAAGTGACGAGATCGCTTTAGCAAAAATAAAGGGAGCACACCATACTTAGAAGAAAAAGGAAGGAATTTCATTACCATTTCAAAAAAAAAAAAAAGCGAGCTAAACAGCTCAAGAAAGTTTAGTAGAAGGTAAAAAGGGCACAACCGCCCAACAAGGTCTTTTCAAGACCGGGTTTATGGCACCCAGGAGCCACCAGAAATCAAGGCAGAAAACCAGCGTCGTCAGCCTTAGGGGTCCACCTCCTCCACCTAGTCCTCGTCCTCCGGGGAGTCAGGCTCTTCCTCCTCCGCCTGGTCCGCCGTCTCGAGAGACAGGCCATTCATGGTGATGCCGTCAAGGTTGAGCCCGAAAAATTTCTTTCGGACCAACCAGTGGTAGAGCTTGAATCCGGAGCGGTACGAGCTCGAGCCATACTCCACCTGGAGGTCATGATACTCCTAGGAGTCCTTGAAGTCCCAGACTGCTCTCTCCCGCTCGGCCTCCACCATGTTGTCGAAGTTCCGAGTTTGGTCCAGAAGAGTGGACTCCAAGTCCCGAACCTGTTGGCGAAGGAGCTCCCTCTCCGCTGCCACCCTCAACGACTCCTCCCTATAGCGCACGCTCTCTTCAGAAAGCCTGGCAATTTGCGCCTCCTGGTCTCGGACGAGCATCTCCTGGGACTCGCTCCCCTTGCGAGTGTGAAGGAGCTCGCCCCGAGTCCGGTCGAGATCGCCCTGGAGCTTCTGAATGATGACCTTCTGGTTGTGAGCGTCGCCGGAGTGGATGTGCGTCTGGAGGGCCATGGTGTGGATGGCGGTGTTCACTTGCCAACAAGTAACTGGAGTCAGAAGACAGCAAAAGGAAGAGAAAGACGAGAAGAAGAGAAGGACCACTTACCACCATACAGTGAGAGGCGCGAGCGCGGCAAGATCCCTAGGCTCCATCGCCCCCCACTTAGCAACCTCCTTGTTGTAGATCGCCCTTCGGCTCCTCCGTCAAGCCACAACGAAATCATTCACACCCTCCTAGTTCCCCACTGGGAACCGCGGGTAGGGAAACGACGAAGAAGGACCAGGAGGGATCACCCCTTGCTGCGGGAGCTTGCCCTCCTCAAGGTTGGCCCCGCCAGCACCTCCTTTAGACGGAGGCGGTGGAACTTCGGGCGGCAGAGAGGTGAAGTCTGGCTCCACAGACCCGAACTTGGTACCCCCAGAGGTAGGGGTCCGGTCGGGGCGCGACCTCTTCACTTTGCGCTTCTGGTTGCTTGAGAGGAGGCGGCGCGAGTCAACACCAGACATGATGGCTGCCAAAAAAGAAACCACAAGATATCAGTTTGGTAAATAACAAAGTATATGTATATACACAATATTACTACAAGGCACTACGTGACCTAAAAAGACAACCTACCCGGACTCAGGCCGGCCTGCACGAGTTTCTCCTCGGTCAAGTAGTCCGAACAGAGGAAGCCTACCGATGCCCAGGAAAACATCGTTTTCTGAGTTTTGGGGTCCAGCTCGGCCTCGGGTCCTGGATGGCGCCCCTCCAAGAAGTTGGGAAGGGCCACCCCTCGGGGTTATGGACCACAAAATAATCCCGCTTCCAGGCGGGAATCTTATTGGGTAGCTCGTACAAGAGCTTATAGCTGCGGCGGGGAGAGAAGTAGTAAAAGCGCCTCTCCAGTGGAACCCCAGGAGTGGCATTTTTTATACAAAGAATAGAGGCAAAAATGTCAAGGTTCAAGGGAAGACAGTACTCGTAACAAAAAGATATAGTCCCAACCATGTTCCGAATAGCGTTGGAATGAAGCTGATCGATGGTGACGCTAAAATGGTTTAGCACCTCCACTATTAAGGGGTGCAAAGGGAGACGTAGGCCAGCCTCGAGCTGTTCTTGGAAGATAACTATATCATTGGGACCATGCTCCCAAGGGAAGTTGCCAGTGGGGAGGTTGTAGACCAGGTCCCCAGGGAGGTGAAAATAGCGGATTAGAGACCTGAGTCTCTCCGCTGTCATGAAGGAAGGGCCAAAAGTGTCAGGCTCCCTCCCCCGGAAAGTAGATGCTACATCACCGGAGGTCTTCCGAGCCTCCGGGACCTGCTCCCAAGCTCCCCCCGAGCTCGAGGGAGCATCATCGTCCTAGTTACCGCCCCGGTGGTAGGTATGGTATGGGTACCCAGACATGATTGACAGTGATTGGGACTCACCGGAAAAGACAAAACGAAGTAAACTGAGGAACTCGGGTAGACTAGATGGATGCACGACCTCAGAATCCGAAGGCAGCAAGATGGCATGAAAGGAAATGAAGCCCAGGGGGTCCTCCTATTTATAGTCATTGTGCCCCCGAATCAACGGCCCAGGTCGAGGCATATCTGATAGTTCGCAGTCAAGCTGACCGCACGCCTTCTGAACCCGAAATGTGATTGGCTGCACGTATCCCATGATTGAGGTAATGACGGTTGCACAACATCCGGAGTTAAGAGCCACTTCAGCACGTTTTCGGTATTTGAAAAGCCAGAAAATCCCCTGATTCCCGCGCAGGCATTTAATATGAGCAGTCAATCAAGTTTGAATTTCGGTCAAATCAATCCGTCACACTTCATGAACTCCTCGCGCTAAGGAAACACTCTTAGCTCGAGGAGTGGGGGGCAATTGATGGAGGATGATTTGACCCGACCTGCTGAGATGATGACACGTGGACCTGACTCAGCACGAGCAATAGCTCAGCAGCATGGCTTGACCGCGACCAAGTAACGAGTCTGTAGAACAGCTCGCTACGTCATAGCTCTCTATAGGGGGAGCTCGCTACAACGCGAGCTCCAAGTCCCCCGAGCTACTGAGAAGGGAATACTCCAAGATTGTTTCAGCTCGCGAGCTAGGGAAACTAGCTCGCTTCAGCACCTGGGCAGAAGAACTGCCCTGAAGACCAACCTTGATAAGGGTCACCCCGAAGTACTCCTAAGAGCTTGCTACAAAGTAGTTCGCAGCTAAGCAATGCTACGCCCTCAAGAAGCTTCTATCTGATGACCGTACTCGTCAGACTGTGCCACGTCTCTCGACTGACGGCGCAGTCCCTGCCCGTTTGACAGTCTGCCTCATGTCTCTCGACAGATGGTGGCGTGCCTGTCCCTTCCAAGACGTGTCACTCAGCCAAGCGGATAGTACATTGTAACGATCACCTGCGCAGCCCTGGCAGGTAACGACTGCGATAGGAGCCCAGTGGCGGTTACGCCTAATTTGACAAGAACGCCCTTATAAAATCCCTTTAAGCGGAGAGAAGGACTCTCTCTCGAATTAGATCTGAACTTGCACTCTTACTTGCTCACGAGCTAATCTCGAAACATAGTGATCTAGCGCGATCTACACTCTTAGCCTTTTATACTCTCTCTTCTTCCTCCCCAGCGTTCTAACTTAAGCTTCAGAGTATTCCCGCCGAGCAAATCCCCGGGAATCCTTCTTCTTCATCTTCTCAGGTGCTGTCTGTTGCCAATAAGGAGCCAGTCAGCAGCCAGCTAGGAGTGCCCGGATCATTGCCGCATCAATCGCGACATGCAGGGGTGGAGGCGGGAGTGGCGGAGGGGAGCCATGACCCCTCTATGCCTTCAAAATTATCAATAAATCTATTTAAGTTCCACTTATATTTTAGCCTCCTTACCCGTATTTCTTTGCTTTTAACTCCTTCAATAAAAAATCCTAACTCTACTCCTTTTCCTGTTTGCGTGGCCCGCTGGCCAGCAATGGAATCGAAACACCTAATTTAATTTGACATGGAGAAAACCAGGTGGCTTCGTGGCTATTATATTAGTACCACTCATCTTCTGGCTTCGTGGCATAATTTACTTATTGATTCAGTGCCTTGAGCAAAAGCTCTCTAGTTTCGGTGCGTAGGTCCAAGATAGAGACATTGAACACCCCTCCCCACCATAGCGCGCACGCGGGTCCCAACTCCCATCTTCCAACCACACACCCTCCGACCCCGGTGCGTCTGAAAGTGGTCATGAAGCCATTCTGTCTTAATAATTGGACAAAGCCATTCACCGGTTTTGCGTCGAACTCGATTAGGACGAATCTTGTTGCTTTTAGCCATCACAATCATGCGCCAATTCCTCTTTACAACCTTCAAATACATTCTGCCAATTACTCGTTATGGACTTCTATCAATCAATCAATCAATCAAAGTCAAGCAATTCTGCTTTCTTATTTTTTACATCGATTCCTCTGTGTTTGATATACTTGTGTCATTCTCCCTTTGCTAGTTTTAACAATTTTCTATCTGTTGTTTCACTACTTTTATACTATATATTATTTCATCCATGCATACCCACGAGATGCCAATCATCTTCTTTTTTTCCTAAAATAATGATACCATTCAACGAAGGCTCTTTGTCATTTGCAATCTAAAAAAAAAAGCTACCTTTGTTTCTCCATAAAATTAGTATTGAAAGAAAATTTATCACTGGAACTTTCAACTATTAATTATTTTTATATTTTGTTTACCAAAAAAATTATTTCTCTCTTTATATATATATATATATTACAACTGAAACTTTATCTCCCACCACTTTTAATATTTTATAATGTAAATGTTAAAGAAAAAAAAAGTTTTTACTGTAAATGAGCAAAAAATAGCTCAAATTTATATTAAAACAAATGGAGTCATTGGAAACTTCAGGGGATTGAACAAATATCATCTAATAATATTAATTATTAGATAAATATAAAGTTCATAAAAAATAATAGGCAAGTATAAAAATACATGGATGATTGATACAAATGTGTTCACCTAATTCTGAAGTCTCTACGAAATTAAAATAGTTCATTGCCTAACTATGACTTTAAATCTCCGCCTACCCATAAGAATGCTCCCCACAAAACATGTCACCCCATCAATAATAAAATACAAGTACAGGAGATGTTTCTAATGAATAATTCAGATCTAGTCTCAACTCCGGGTGGCAATACAGTCCCAACAGCCATTGCAAACATTTCTTTTGTCCTTACGGCAAGGTGTTGCCAATGTATCCATGGCTGCAATAGTTGTTGGGATCAGATCTAAAGTCGTTTCTGATGTGTGATCGAAGTGTCTTGTGGGTAGGTTTAGGTAATAAATCTGAGCTCCATTGCTTAGGTCCAACTTGAACCTATTATGTGTTTGTTTTGCTCATTTGCATGCCTCCTACATGTACACATGTGCATTTTTTTGAGCCTAAGAACTGGATTTTCAAGTTATTAAGGGGGAGGATATAAGTTTTGTCTGTTTGGAAAAAATGGCCCGAGTTGGTTTGAAGCTTCGTGTGCATGATAAGTTAGCATGGATGCGGGGTAAAAGAGTAATTTTCATCAATATTCTTTTAGTTAAAAAGACAAATAATAAAAAAAGGTAAATGGGGTGACATATCATGTGCAAGAAGCTTCAAAACAGTCCAAGACTGTTTGTTTTCCCAAACATCCAAGTTTGTTTTTTCTTTCATTTAAGGGAGGGAGGGGTTGTTTGTAATTTTCTTCATTCTCAAACTAAAAAATTCCTGATTTAATTTAAACTTTATTTTTTGGTGGGGGAGGAAGTGGGGATAATGATATCCATATAAACTTGGAGCTTCATTACAGGTCACTTTAGTGCCCTGATCACCCATTTTTTAAACCTGCTGATTTGATTTTTTATAGTTTCTCTAAGTCAATCCCTGCCTACCATGGATGGCTGAGGAGTTGAGCTTTTGTAATTGGAGCTTAGAGAGAGAGAGAGAGAACTGGTGGCTTCACTTTCAATTAATGCCACCTAAGAGGGGTTGAAGTTGAGTATTCTAAGGCTATTTTGAGTGCTCCTACTTTTTGTTTTAAATATGAGTATAAGATAATGGAATTCATAGCTAGTCACTATAACTCCCCACTTCATAGAGACCAACTAAATCCATTGGGATTTATATAATAATAATAATGACAATTACACTTTTATATTTTTAACGTAGCAGAACCATTAAGAATTTTTTTCCTGACAAGGACAGGACCATTAAGAATAAACAATTTAGAATAAAAGTTACTACTATTTTAATTATGAAGTTGTTAAGATACATACTAGTTAGGGAAACTATATTATATCTTCACTTAATTACTCTCAACAATCCAGACCATAAGATTGATGCTGAAATTCAGATGTTGAAGAATACTAATGGATATAATCATGGTTTTCAAAGTTGGATCGGACCAGATGGTTGGATCGGAAAAATCGGGAATCGGTCAGGTGATTAGTTCCGTTCTTCCCCAAAATCGGAATTTTGCCAAAAAAACGTTGATTTGGTCAGTATACCGCTGACCTGGGTGGTTGAATCATTCGAACCATTCAATGGTTTTGATTATTTTTTATTTTATTTTTATTTTTTAATTTTTTTTGTCAAAATAAGCCGTCCATTCGGTTCAAACGATCAGATCATTCAACTTAGGAATCAGATCCCTAACCGGTTCGTTGTCCGTTTCAATTTTAAAAATCTTGGATACAACTCTACAAGTACTCGATCGGGATAGAAGCATGCCTTTTGTCACAATTGAGGTTGCCAGGAGAAGGGTGGGTAAGGGAAGGAGCCCAAAGGGCAACCCCATTCATATGTGTAGGCTAAGTTTGGGAAGAGTACAAATACAACTATATACAATTCAAAACCTTGTATTTTGTATTTCTAAACTTTATATTTGTACTGTACATATTTATATCTGTATTTATACACTCTTTGCCTTAGAAAAAAAAACCCGCATGTGAAAAATAAAAGGTTCAATTAGGCTCCATTTGACTCAAAATTCAATGACCTATAAACTTGTAATGATTTTTGTCAATCATGGTCCAGATTGAAAAAGATTTTAGTGAAAATAATTAGAATTAAGAAATAATTTAAGCACTTATAATTTAGCAATAAATATGGCATTGAATAGAAGAGATAGAATGGAGAAACAGGATTTACGTAGGCCTGCCACATATAATTGGGATAAAGCTTAAATGATAATGGTGGTAAACGTGATGATCTAATTTCCTGAGCCAAGATTAACCTAAGTGGACAATCTTAGGGCTGTGTTTGGAAACAATGCAAATGGATTGTAAATCCCGGTTCAGGGTAAATTTATACTCTGGTTCACTTTTTCCTGTATTTGACAATACTACATTTATGCATTGATTGACAAATGACAGATCAATGCATATTTACATTGATAATAAGATGTAAAAGTACATCAATAAAAAAGAAGTAAATTTTCATTCAAGTGGGCTTTTGATAAAAAAAAAAAGCATATGTTTTATTGGAATTCATGTTTGCATCCATTACAGCTAAAAGTCTGTTTGGTAAGAAGGTAAATTTGTTAGTGCAAAACTAACCCAATTTTACAATATATATGAACCGTTTTACACTCTACATATTTGCATTCACACTTATTTACATCGTTTCCAAATACAGCCTAAAAGAAATATTGGATTTATTGTTGCTCTAAATTATTGCGATTGTTTATCTGACCCCATCATGAAGAGGAATTCACATCTCTGCCTCACAGCACATCCCCACCGTGTATTGGGAACATCTCCCGATAATAATACCAAAACTGATGATATCATCATCGAGAGATGTTATCATTACACGGTGGGAATGTGCTGTGGGGCTGAGATGTGATCTCCATGAAGAGCATGCATAATTAGATGCAACTATGTTTGTGATCAACCAATCAGACTAATCTTTTGGTCCCCAAATTCCCTTGAACAACACAACAATAGTGAGCTTCACTGGTAATAATGCGCACCATATGCGCAATAGAGACACAACCAAGTTGAATATTATTTCCTTTATATATAAATATCAACTTAAAGCGTGGATGCATTAGTCTCTGCAACGTGCTTTTTAAATTTAATAATTTGTGGAGAAGCACTAGCAGAGTATCAGGGATGAGGTGGTGTATCATCATTTTTGCATTTTATAAAAAGAAATTAAACTAATCAATTGATCTTTTTTTTATTGCATCACATAAAGAAATGCTCATTGTATTCATGGTGTATTCAGAGTGGGGCATTTCTTTCTACACAATCTTCTATTAATTGGCTTTTCTTTCCACCCAAACAGACAGGTGTGAAACTCTAGTTTAAAGAATAAATGCTCAAAAATTAATATTATTGTTTTTTTAGTGGGACAACTATGCAAAAGATGAAAAGAATGTGCACCATTCACATTCATCATAATGTTGAAAAAATATATCTAAACACACAAAACACAAATGAGTGGTGTTTGGTAACGTATGGAAGACCAAAGTTGATTTTAAATAGAAAAATGGGATTTCATGAAGTGGGAAATCAACTACTGGAAGCACCCCAAATGGAAAATTGTTGGGATTAGGCTTTGCAGTTTCAAGGCAATCAGAAGATGTTTCAGATGAATGTCAAATTTGTACTTAAGGCCGTGTTTGGTTATAGTGCAATTAGTATAAATGCATGGGAGTGTAAATTAAAAAAAATGCATATTCTCATTAATTTTGTTTTGGGTTTACTTTAATCTGCTTCGTATCTTAACTTACTCCATTTGTACTGCAAGCAAACAAAATTTGAAACAAAAATAGGTAAGAATTTACACTTGAATCATTTGCACTGTTATAATTTTGCACCAGTGCAAATTTATTTGCATTGCAACCAAACACAGCATATTGGAAGCTACTGTCTTATGACGTTTTTGTTCAGTCTTTGAAAGAATGTGGCAAGCATAATGTGCCTTACGCCATATACTCTCTGTGCAAACTACAAAGGAATCTGAACCAGGCCAATCCGTTGGTCTTCTTTCATTTTCCAAATGAACAGTAGCGCTCACTTGGATTAGGTTTCAACTTTCAATAGATGGTGTATTAAGGTTCCGTTTGGTTGCATGCAAAATTAAGGAAAGCAAACCAAGTTTCCTGAAAATTACTTTTTTTTTTCAAATGAACAGTAGGCCGCACTTAGGTTCATCCCTTAGCTTTTAGCTTTATGTATTTGGCTGTTCATGTTTCACTCACATAAACTAATAAAGTGGCAATACAGTTTGCAGCAATAAAATTTAATGGGTTGAATGCCTCTTGGAATGAAATGTGGGCCGAAAGGATCAATTTTCATGCTTAAAGCATATGAAGAGAGGTTTGTTATGCCGATTATTATAAAATTTAGTCGGGTTAAGACGCATCTTGAAAAGATATGAGCCAAAACGATCACGATTTGGGCTTAAAATAGAGCAAATAGTTGCTGCATTGATGCATTTTGGAATTTCAGTCAGACCCAAAAAGGAGTTGATAACATAATATTTGTTACCAAACAATCTGAAAAATACCCAGTAGGCCCATCTTTGGAATTCCTCTATTTTTCAAATGAATAGTTGGATTCTCAAACCAGAGAGAGAGAGAGAGCTTATGTTATGTGTTTACTTATATATTTCTTTCATTCAAACAGGCAAATCTAAATAGAAGAGATATGATCCACCAATCAACAAAGAGAACTTAGTTAGTTGAGTGCCTCTTGGATGGGACTATGGGTCAAAAAAAGGTAGCTGGTTAACCTAAAAGTTCATACTTTATAGTGGTGAGTTATATCAACCACACATAATTGATATCACGCCAATCAGCCCTAATTGTCTGGTTGATTTCTTTTTGGAAAGTCCATGGAAAGTGAGCAAAACTCCACAAAAAGATGTTTAGGATCTTTAAGTTAAAGAATGGTTCAAGCCAAGCTCACTGTCTCCTTATGCTTGAAGCAGAGACTTGTGAAGACTTTTCCTTAATAAAATGCTTAGGAGTAGGCTGACAGAAATGCAAGTTATGAGAAGTGGTTGGTGTAGGGGAAAGCAGATCCTCATTGATAATCTGATTGGATTAGTTTTAACTCTGGATCTCTTTGTCAGGAATTTCATCAGGTGATGATGGATCCAAAACCACTTGTAGTTGTAAATGATTTGATTTATTCAAATATAAACATGGGTTGAGACTTTTCTTGCTTTGTTCAGGAACACAGACATACACTCATGTGGTCTTCAATCCAGATCAGTTTTGCAATGAGCAATATAAGGAATCTTACATTCTATTATGGGCATTATAATAGGACATGTTGTATATTTCTCCAAAGACCGACATACTTTTTTAATTCCAGAACATGGAAGCCCACTTTTAGTGTGAGCCTTTTCACTGTAAACTTTACCTTTTGTGGAATATATACAAAGGAATTCTTCTGATCAACCTTCTATGGTTAAGCTACTCCAAGAATACCCCTGTTCCCTATTCCATAGACCAACTTAATGCTTTCATATGATGGGAAACACTGTCAGTTGTTTACTAGTGTGGAAACCAATTTCAGCCTTCAAACATGAAGACAATATTACTGTAATTGAGATAGTTTATCAACACAATTCTAGTGAATCCAAGGTTCTAACCAGGTACCAAAAAAATATGCTAGCTAGGCGCGCTGCCTAATTTGGCGATCTGCAAGCGATGACTAGTGTGCACTGTGCGGTGTGAAATATTTTCGACGATTCGAATCAAGCATAATGCAGATTTAACTTTTGTTTATGAAGTGAAAAAAGATAGTTAGGAATCAGTCATTGTCATGCATCAAATTCTTTAGTAGTAGCCTAGTAAAAGTACTTCAGTGCTAACTGACTAAAACCTTTTGATCAAGATAGAATCTAAAAAAGAACTGAAACAAAGAAAATTTCTTTTGACTAAGATCTTGGGATCAAGATGTACCTAAAAGAGAACAGAAATACAGATAAGTTTATCTTTGTTTTTACTGAAGCAAACGAGTTCCTTTTGAAAACAAACCAATCCCCAAATCCACCTTCCAACCAAAAGAGGAAAGAGATTATATTATATTCCATATATGGTCATTTCTATTAATCAAGCCTAGACTTTATAGGAAATGACATTGTGATTATGAGCCAATAACTACCAAGTTATAATTCAAAACTTGAAACTATTATATGACCAAATCAAGTTATGTTTCTTCTGAAGTGGCTGAAAACAATTGGACCATATAGAACAAACTAGAGCATTAACCAGGTAAAAATAATCAGAAGTGATCATAACTGTAGTGCTTGATTATTGAACAGTATATGACATTAGGAGACTAACAATGTGAAAACTGAACATGCAATAGGTTTGAACTTGTCTCATAACATGCTATAGCATACCCTGATCTATTAGAGGGCACCCTAATCAAGTATACTACTGCAAAATGTAAACTGGAAGCAGACAAATAGAGCTTGCAATATAACCCATCAATTGAATATCAGTCTGGTATGTAACTCATTAAGAAATGGGTTCACCTATGATGCTGGAAAGACATGACACAGGAAAAACTTATAAACAATCAACTGGCATCATAAAAGTGGTAACCAATCAAGTGGGTTTTCATCAAAATTCACCCGGGGGTGATTGGTCAAAGCCTTTTCCAGTATCATGTCTTTCCGGCATCATAGAATTTTCCTTAATTAATTTACTGATTATCAACATTATGTTTAACCAAGAAACCTTTTTCAAATCACTCACTTCTGCAATAACTGGACTAAGGCCCCATTTGGTTTGTGGGAATAAGAGTATGGAACTGGAATCGGAATGGACTATTCTGGTTCCAACTGTTTGGTTGAGAAGAATCGTAATCCCATTCCCATTCCTGCTGGAATGACATTCCCCCATTTGAGGGAATGGCCATTCCTTGTCCCTCCCTTGAGAACGAAATCTCATTCCTTTTGATTCTAATTCCCATTCCCATTTTTGTCTGAACCAAACATATTATGGGAATAGGCCATTCCAATTCCAATTCTGAAGGATTTTGATTTCGATTCCAATTCTGATTCTAGTTACGAATCCCATTTTTGTCTAAATTGTTTGCTTTGCTAATGTGCCAACTCCCACAATCCCACCTCCATCTCATGTCCAATTAGTTCCATTTTCTTATGAAGCATCTAACCAACCGATTTAAGAAAAATACATACAAAGTTTTCTACATTTTTGAATTTTATAAAAGAACAAAAACAAAAGCTTAAAGGTGATATGATTTGAAACAATTAGGCACCACATAGGGTTTCGTTTCAAACACATCCATAACCTTACCTATATCTCACTCATAAAATCTCTCCCTCAATCTCCACCACGTCTCATTCAAAATTTAGGAAACTATTCATACACTTCAATCCAGACTATACCTTTCTCTAATTCCTAAAGTATCTCTCCCAATTTCCTCCATTTCTTATATGGAATTTTGGAAACTACTCACATGGTTCAGTGTCAAACTCTTGTTTACAACTATTAATTAATCATTCAAACAAAACTCCAGACTTGATTTGATCATCATTATTCATCCCTAATTGAAAACCTTTTTAATAGAAACTTGATGATTTCCTTAAATGGGTTCCCATGGATTTCACTCCAACTACATAATTTTTTTTTCATTTTTCTTTAACAAAAATTTGTTGAGAAAGGGGTGAAGTAATTAAATCAATGTTGTCAAATCACATTGCAACAGATTGAAAATCGTGTGTTTGGCAAGTAGGTGTAGAATCAATGTGTCGGAAGATAAATTTAATGAACTGTTTTACATTTTAATCATTTAACTGTTTTGACCTCTCATTTGTCCATGACAATTGAGCATAGAAGTAAATAATAGTGCTGCCATAAAGAAGCAGAAGACAAATTAGAATGTGATAAACCATATTCTACACAATTAATTGTGCTTAAAATCATGAGTAAAGACTTAAGGAGGTGTTTGGTGCAATGGTGTTGTATTGCCTAGTATTGTCACATCATATCAGAGTATTGCTATTTCAACCAAAAAAAACAGTGCATGTGTGTATATAAACATCAAATTTGATGTTTTATGTAGAAATAACAATTTATATTAATCAAATGGAAGCATATTCAAAAGTTAACGAAAAAAAACTTACAAATTTGTATAAATATGTACAGTGTAAAAACTTTATATTTTGTATTAAGTTAAGAGGTATCTTGGTATTGATGAACTTTTCTTTCTTCTGAATTTTGAATGCAGAGAATTCTCATTTTGAATTCTGAATTCTGAATTTTGAAAGCTATCAAATATCCATTTTGACCCCATATTTGAGAGTTTTTATTTGTCTTTTTGGAGATATCACTGGAAAACAAAAAGTTGAATGGTTGCAATTTAAAAGATAAGAGATAAGAGGAAATGAACAATCAATTTTCTCTAAGTTAAAAGATTTCTCTTAAGAGATAAGAGTTAAGGCTGAATTTGGAAGAAATACAAATACAAATATGTAGAGTGCAATATATTTTTGTTGTATATATTTGCATTTGTACTGCTTCCAAATGAGCATAAAGAGAAAAAAATTATCCAACAAAAAGTTGTATGAGTCCAGGAATGGAATCTTTTTCCATTTGGGGCTCAAAGGAACAAAAAAGAAAAACTTAGATGGATCAGCATAAATAAAGTGCATTTCATTATGCAATTATGCTCCGAAAATGAACCAAGAGAAAACAAAAAACGTTACAGAGCGAAGTCACTTACAAATTTCTAAGGCTATTTAGGTAAATTTCCAAAAGAGTGGTCAAAGAATATAAATTTTGTTTGTCTACCGTCGGATTGGAATCTGATATTTGTTATGTTCACGGTTGTTACTATATTCATTTCTATCAGAAAACTAAAGATTCCATTTCAACTGTACAAGGAATATTTTCCATCTTTTCTTTATTTTGTTATTTTTAACCGGGAAACGCTCATACTGGTATATTCTGTCTTCCACTCTATATTTTGCGGTCTCTGTTTGGATGTGAATTGTGAAAGCATTCAAAGTTTCAAACTGCTGCCGTATGTGGTCACTAAAGAAGGAAAAACAGAAGAGAAGTCAATACTTGAGCAGAGGGGCCTCTCTGCAATCTCTGCCATGGTTGGGTGGTTTGAAAATGGAGTGATGGACGGAATTTGGGGAGGGTCTCGGCCTCTCTGTATTCATTAAATTTTCCCTTTTCTTGGGTCACCTTCATCTTTACAAGCTTCTCTGGCGAAGAAATAAGGAAGTAAAAAAAGAACGACAAAAATCATTGGTTTTAGCTCCGACTCTAGCTCTCTTCGATGAGTTAATTCTCTTGCTGCGAATCCAAGCTGCTTTCTTGGTCAACTGCACTGAGATTGGATTTGTTATCATTAGCACAGGTACACTTTTTTTATTAATTAATTTTTGAAACCTTGGTCGTTTTTTCGTTTGTTAATGTTTTCTATATTCGTTTTAGTTTAGTTATCTGGTGATACCAAGAAGGAATTTGGTTGTAGTCGTCTCATGTTTTGGTAGACTTGATGATATCGATTTCTCACTTCTCTCCCCGCCTTTCTATTTTGCAACTTCAAATGAAATAATACCGAGATATAAGTTTTTTTTTCCGCAAAAGTTTTCTTTAGGGTGGATTGAATTTGAAATTCTTCAAGGCACATTTTAGCATTAAGCTTACGTGATTTGTTTGTTGCCAAGTAATACAAATAAAAGAAGTAGTTGATTACTATATTTTCTGTAGGGAAAGAAGAAAAGCGGGGATGGTTTTTGAATTTCTTGAAGTTTTGTGTAATGTCTATTTCCATTGTTCTGACAAGGATGAAACTTGGAAGTTCAAGTAATTTTATTCATTCCAACGACACTACATGGAAAAATATTGAACAGTTTAAGTTAGATATTAGGTCTTTGGATACATAGAATTAAATCTTTTTTTTTTGTGAAAAATAAAGGAACTTGATTTAAAATTTGGCAAGTTAGATATTATGTTTTTGGATTAAAAATAAATAAATTTTTTGAAAAAAAGGAAGTTGATATTAAATCATCTCTCTGGGTTTAAAGGGTTCCATTTTTCTCTCTTCTAATATATGGTTAACATTCTTTATATTTTTTCTTTCTTTTCTATCCCCCTAAATTATGTTCTTAGATGCTACTCTCTCTTGATGCACCAAGGAACCATGCACATAGAAGGCCAAAAGCAATTCAGTATTCCTGCATTATCTTTTTTTTTTATAGCTTCCTGCATTCTCAAATTAGTATGCTTGTCTGTCTCTCTTATAAGGGTATTTTTAACAAGCTATTTTTTACAGGTTTTGCAGCAGAGTTGAATGAACCCAGAAACTCTTTCAATTCTTAGCAAGTTGAGGTGGTTTCTCATATAGAGCTCATTGAGACAATTCATCCAATATAAGCCAACACTTACATGTATTTACTTGCAAAATGTCTTGGTTAGTTGGCTGTAGTGTGGCTTGAGTGGTTTCTCTTTTTTCTCACTTTGATGGATAGAAGTAGAATCTGGAATCAGTCTGGAAATGTTCTGGAAATGTTTTCTCTTGGTTGAGAGAATGTTTTTCTTTGGGCAAATCTCCTTTGGCATTAAATAGTGTTTTACATTGTCTGGGGGCAAATCTCCTCTGGCAAGAAGTCCTAGAAAACTTAACAGTTAAAGCAATAAATCTCAGGGGCAGTAAAGTACATATCTTTTTAAAGATCTCTGTCATTAATACTTGAGGACACTTTGGCTTCAGTTGGCAAAGATTTTCCTCAGGGATATTTGGTGACACATGTGAAAGATTCAGATCTGTTGGGCAAATCTCCTTTGGCAAGATTCAGTTTTTTATGTGTTCTGGGCAACTTTCCTTTGGCAGTACAGCATCTAAAGCAAATTTATCTATTGTTGGGCAAATCTCCTTTGGCAGTACAGCATCTAAAGAAAATTTATCTATTGTTGGGCAAATCTCCTTTGGCATTTATTCTCTTGGTACTTCACTCCAATACCTACAGATACATCCTTCAACAACTAGTCCTTGTAGAAACTTGGCTTCTAGTGTTGGGCAAATCTCCTTTGGCAGTTAGACCTGGTGGAAACTTATCCCTGGTTGGAATATCTTCTTGAGCAATTGTCATTATAAAAATTTAAATCTATATCTTGGCTTGACTCCTATATCTATAGAAACATCCTTCAACAACTAGTCCTTGTGGAAACTTGGCTTTGATTGTTGGGCAAATCTCCTTTGGCAGTTCGACCTGGTGGAAACCTATCCTTGGTTGTTAGAAAATTTTTCTTGAGTAATTGTCATAGTGAACATTTAAATCTATGTGTTCGGCAAATCTCCTTTGGCACCTGGAATTTGTATAACAAGATTTTTATAAGTGTTCCATTGTTATCATCTTTGGTTAGCAGAAGTTGTTTGGAGAATCTTCATTGGCAGCTAATCCTCATAGAAATTTCTCTCTGGTTGCTGGGCAAATCTCCTTTGGCACCTGAAACTTGTATGTCAAGGTTTTCTTAAGTTTTCCAGTGTTAGCATCTTCGGTTTCTCCTGGACACTTCTTTGGCATCACTCTCCAGATTCAATCTCTCTATCCCACAAACAGATGATTTTGGTTGTCTAATCATTTGGTTGTCATCTTTAAAGAATTAAAGTTGAAGTACTAGTACTACTTCCCATTTGGTACCAAGTGACAACCACAGACTGCACCATTGCAATCAATATTAAGATCATTTCTGAAGGACTTGGATTCTTGTTTTGCTGCTTGAAATTGTTTGGCAGAGCCCCAAAGGTAACCTCTCTATTTCTTTAAACCATCTGAAGTACATTTTAGTACCTTAAAATTGCAGCAGATTTTATGTATTTGGTTAAAAGTTCTGTTTGATTTTGTTAGACTTCTCTACAGAAGTTAGTTATCTGGTTGCTCTTATTTCATTCACGCTATGTTTGGTTTGATAGAAAATAAGAGAAAAACAGAAAGTCGAGGGAAAGTCCTTAATGGACTTCTATCAAACCAAACACCACCTCAAGGAAAGAATCTTGTTTTTGAATTCTGAGTGAAGAATGCTAACAAAACATAGTTCTAGTTCCCACTATATAAACATGCATGTTACACATTATTTGATACTGAAATAATCTCTTTAAATACTTTCAGGCATCTGAAAGATGGATATACTCCTCAGTGGCTCAGATAGTGAAAGCTTAAGTGAGAGTAGTGGCAGTGAGGACCAAGATGACATTGAGTCTATGTATGGTGGGCAGGCTCAGAGCATTTTCTCAAGCCTGGAAAAGAGCATTGGGAAGATAGATGATTTTCTTGCATTTGGGAGAGGATTTTTACATGGGGATATTGTGTGCTTGATAACAGATCCATCTGGACAATTGGGAAGAGTGGTAGATATTGATATGGTTGTGGATTTGGAAACTATTTATGGTGAAATAATAAAAGATATAAACAGTAAAAAGCTTTTAAGGATCCGCACATTCTCACCAGGGGACTATGTAGTTCATGGGCCATGGCTTGGAAGAGTGAGGAGAGTAGTTGATTGTGTCACAATCCTGTTTGATGACGGGGCAAAATGTGAGTTAACTGCAGCTGATTCAGAAGCTCTCCTACCTATCTCTCCCTCTCCCAACATACTTGATGATGCACAATACCCTTATTATCCTGGTCAACGTGTCCATGTTAGACTGTCCACTGTTTTGAAGTCAGCGAAGTGGTTGTGTGGTGTATGGAAGGAAAACCGGTATGAGGGCACAGTGTGCCATGTTGAAGCAGGATTGGTTCATGTTGATTGGGTTGCCTCTGCAACTGTTGGTAGTAACTTGAATTTTCCTGCTCCTTCTTGTCATCAGTATTCAAAGGACCTAACCTTATTGTCTTGTTTTCCCTATGCTAATTGGCAACTGGGTGATTGGTGTATACTTCCAATTGATGATCACAGGGGCATTCAGGAGCAGGTTTTTCTTAACATTGCGACTCAAGGGTTTCTTAGCTGGAACAAAAAAATAGGACAACAACAAAGTGGTCTCTGTGTCCATTGTAAAGAGATATATGTTGTCGTGAAGACAAAAACAAAAGTTGACATCCTGTGGCAGGATGGTAGCCGCTCATTTGGCTTAGATTCACAGTCTTTATTCCCAGTAAACAGTGTTGGTGATCATGAATTTTGGCCTGAACAGCTTGTGCTTGAGAAGAGCACTAATGATGATTTACATGTTTCTAGTGGCCAAAGATTTGGGATTGTGAAAAGTGTGGATGCAAAGGAACGGACTGTTAAAGTGAAATGGAGAACTCAAATGGTGAATCAAACAGTTGACTTAGGCATAGATAACAATGAAGAGACTGTGAGTGCATATGAACTGATTGAGCATCCTGATTGCTCTTACTCACTTGGGGATGTTGTTTTCAGATTTCAAAAGAGCCATTGTATTGTTCAAGATGATGTCATTAAGGGCCATGATGATCAACTGAAAACCAATATGGAAAAGTATTCCTTCCAGCAGTTAGGAGAGAATCATCTTAAAAGTAAAGACATTAGTGAAGGTCAGGACCAGTACGCTAGTAACTGTTATCTATCCTGCATAGGAACTGTTACTGGATTTCAGAATGGCAGCATTGAGGTGAGGTGGGTCAATGGTCTCACGTCAAAGGTATGTGACTAGTTATCATTTTACAGTTGTATACTTTATGCATATTTTAGGCTGTATATTTTTCACATGATGCAAGATGATTAAGCCATTTGTGTTGTATTTCACATGAATTATAGATCAGCATAGTAGCATACTAAAAGCTGCTAGAACATTCTTGTAAATTTCTTTCTTCTTTTCAGAATGGATCTCATAAGCATGTAATACCTTGACCCAATAGGGAATTGACAGTTAGAGAGAACAGGTCTTTATAACAAAGTGGATATTAAATGTTCAGTTGTGCAAAGATATAGCTTATCGGTAATGGTCCCTTCAGTTGGATCTTGAGGCCCTTAAGATTTATGACAAAACCCTAGGGCTGATAGAATATGCCAATATGGTCTATGGTTAAGCAAGAGGGTTTGCAGGTTCCATCACAAACTCAGGGTGAAGATTCAGGTAAAGATTAGGGTTGATAGAAAGGGTTATGGGTGAGAATTGGTGGAATTTTTGTCCTGCTAAAATATGGGGAATGGTGATAGGAAAATCAAGAATATAGATTTTGATGGGTAAGATCTGCAATCTTGTCAAGGGCACATGTTGGGGCTTGTAACAAGACTCACTGCAAGGCCCAATTAGATACCTAAATCCCATCCAGTTACAGACCCAGCAGGGTTAAATAATGGATGATCCACCATCATTTTTCAGTTTCTTTTCAATTGGCTACACTCTTTCAACAATGTACTCTCAAATTCTCCCCACACTTGTTTGGTGAATCATATTTCTTCTAATATTAGCTCATATATTAGATCCTGGAATTTGGGTATAAGCTGGATTGATGTTTGGATATGAGAATGTGTATGGTTATTTGGATGCTGAGTCCTTGTGAATTTGACAGATTTAATTTGTTTCATGCTCTCTTGAGAGTGAATAAAACCTCCCTTCCAAATGATTTCCTTTCTCTTAATGATGTTGCCAAAGCATGTTTTGTTAATGCCACATTTGTCCAATATGTTTCCTTCCTTTTCTTTGCAAACTTATTTTTCAGTGGAAAAAGAACACATAAAGTAAAAGTTCCATTTTGTGTTATAGTTACCTGTTCAAGATTTATTTTTTATTCCATCAGGTTATGGTTTTTCACTTTTTCTTTTTCTTTGTCCTTGTCTTTTTCATCTTTTATTTTAATCAAATAAATTCAAGCCACAAAAAGTAGTTATTAGTAAGGAAATAAGCTCCATTTATTAATTGTTGAAGAATCAAAACAGGGGATCTTACATTATAATGAGCCTAGTTAGATCCAGTATTGGACTAAGACATAAATGAGACACTTGAAAATTTGTCCTTAGGAAGTCAATGTGATTCATAGTGATAATCTACAGATGGTGGACAACTAAGCCTTGCTAAAATTGTGGGGTGGAGGGGGGGGTCAGCAAACAGCAAATGCATCTAGAATCTATAAACAGATTCCTTCCTTTAGACCCTTAAAAGTAATTGTTAGAAATCAAATGTTTTACAAAAAAGCTAAGGATTTCTCAACACTGCTCATGGAAGGAACACTAATGAGAAAGTCTGGCAAGGAAGACAATTGGAAGTTGCTTCCACAGTTCCTTTAGATGCTACATGCACTTACCAGATCAGTATCTGAAGCAGGAGTCAATTATGCTTTCTTGGTGTGTTTTCTTTTAAGTCTTCTCTGTGCAGGAGTCGTGCCCATGTAAGACTTGTACCCATATTCAGTGGTCCAAACATAGATATGATCCAGGATAGACAGAAAAATTTTGTAATTTAATACAGGGCTGATCTTCACGAGATCCATGCTCTTAGAAGTATTTGATTTTGTATCAACAGTATTTGCATTATTAACTAAATTTGAAACAAATGAAATGAGGGTATCTTCATATTTATATGTGTTACCTTAAGCTTAGCCGGCAGGATTTTGATTGTACATTTAGAAATCAATTTGAAATCCAAACTTTCTACTGACTGTTTCTTTTGCTTTTTATGTATTTAAAAGGAACCTTGAATTGTGCATTAAGGATCTGGTAAATTATTCTGCTGTAAATTATTTTTAGGTTGGGCCTTATGAAATCATTGGAATTGAAAAATATGAAGAATCCGAATCAGATGCAAGTGATCCATATGAAGAAGATACTGAGGATAATTTGAGTCAAGAGATGTTGGACCATGGAAAGCAATCTTGGGAATTGAAAGAAAAGGTGAAGCCAGTAGAAACTCTCTCTAACTCATACACACACATGCACCAATATGTCCGGACTTGATAAATTGAAAAAAGGAACTATTTGTACAGGAGATGTCAGAGAAGGCATTCAGAGTTACTGATGAAGAATGCAAGAAAAACATATGGGAAAGTAGCACCTTTTTACTTCCACGAGCTGCTATTGGGTTTTTCTCAAATGTTGCAGCAAATTTATTTGGTTCTCGTGGTTCCACTTCACATTCAGGCTTGATGACATCTGGTGACTTTGGTGGTCTCAATGAAAATTATAAACCTGATCCTAACAAGTTACCTTTAGAAGATGTGGCAAAATCGGAATCTCTCTGTGAGAAAGAAGAGCTGAAACACTGCAGTTTGAACACTGAGGGATGCCCATCAATTGGAGATGAACTGCAAATGTTTAGAGAGATCAATTTGAAGCCACAAATAGAGGAGACTGAAGAGAACAAAGGACTAATTCTATCAGGCAGTGAGAAATTATTCAAGCAATTTGATATTGTTGATGATTGTAAAGATCACCATTTTGTTAATGGCTCTGGCAAAGAATTGATATTGTCTCAGGTCAGAAATGAAATTCCATCCTTAAATTAAATCAGTTATTATCTCATTCCACCACTATGGATAGTTATTTGTGTGCATTCTCTCCTCTATAGATGAAAAGAAGTTGGTTGAAGAAGGTACAGCAAGACTGGAGCATTCTGGAGAAAGATCTTCCTGGTCAGCACTTTTCCTTTTTTCTTATTTCAGTTTGTATTGGGATAAAGCATTGCATCAAGTGGTATTTACTTGTTCTAATAATGATTAATTTTCTGGATTACATTGTTCTGGTATGATGGATACACTGCTAAGTTCAGTTATACAGTAATTGATTGGTCGATATTCAAGTGATGTGTTATTTTGGTATTCTTGTTGCTTTTTTGAGCCAAAAACAATTGATGAAATTTCCAGATCCTTATCTTGTCATTATTTTTATATCTTTAAATACGTAAGATATTAATACAATGAGATACACCAAAGTAAAGTTTAATTCTTAAGAGTTTTGAATATGCGATCTCAGTATGCAACTATGTATGGAGAGAGCAGATAGTTGATGATTCCACAGGGAGAAAGAAAAAGGAAGGAGAGAATCTTCTATATAGCTAAATTCCTTGATTATTCTGCTTACTTATTTTGATCTATTATGAAATGCCAAATGAACCTTTATGATCATATTTGATAAGAGGATTGTGTCTGATGAAGGAATGAATAGACCGGGCACACTAGTGAAGCTCTATTACTGAACAAAAAGTAGGTTAAGATGTTTTCGTTGTCTTTATTTTTGCAAATGGGAGATCTTTGCTTAAAAAAGAAAAGGGCAACTAATCTGGTTCCATAGTTGTATGATAATTTACAGCAATCTATAAATAATGCTTTCATGTATAGTTATCATATTTTATTTTTATGATGGCAAGGATGTGTATACACACAAAATGATACTCCTAACTATGGTGAAAAATAAATTGTTGATCAAGTGAAAATAGCAGTGTAAATTAATGATTCTATATTCATAGTTTCATGCATGCGGAACTATGCACACACCAGGAACTGCTCACTATTTGGGGTTAAATCTTAATGATGACTGTGCTTATCAAATCTGTACAAGATTAAGTGTATGGAAATTGAAATTGCAATAAACAATAAAAGGGCAGCCCAGTGCATGTACGCATCCTTATCCCTGCACATACAGAGAAGCTGTTTCCAATATTTGAACCCTGATCACCCAGGCCACAAATTGCAATAAACAATATGAGGAAGCTATTCTGTGATCTGCCATGTCTAAGAATTGTAAGAGATTGAAAAAAGCTATTCTGTGGTCTTCCTTTTGTTTTAAAAATGATACTCTTTTTTTTTTACCTCAAGATACAATCTATGTTCGTGTTTATGAGGAAAGGATTGATCTTCTGAGAGCAGCCATTGTTGGGGCACCTGGAACTCCATATCATGACAACCTCTTCTTCTTTGATTTTTGCTTTCCTCCAGATTATCCTCATGAACCCCCTGTAAGTATGTTATTTAGTGTTTGCAGTTGTAACTTGCATACGATACTAAGCAATTAAGCATAGATGTATCTGTCTACATGTTTACATATGTATATGCGTCCATGTCAAATCTAACACAACGTATGCAGTTGGTTCACTACAATTCTGGTGGTCTCCGTCTCAACCCAAACCTCTATGAATCAGGAAGGGTCTGTCTCAGCCTCCTCAGGACATGGACAGGCACAGGCACAGAAGTATGGAATCCAGGGAGCTCCACCATTCTTCAAGTTCTTCTCTCCCTCCAGGCACTTGTGCTTAATGAGAAACCATACTTCAATGAGGCAGGATATGACAAGCAGATTGGAAGAGCCGAAGGAGAGAAAAATTCTATAACTTATAATGAAAATGCTTTCCTTCTCTCTTGCAAGTCCATGTTGTACCTGCTACAGAATCCACCCAAGGTATGATAAAGGACATCTTGGAATCCAAGATTGTTGCAACTCTTCTTGTCAAGTACCAGAGTACCATAAAGTTGAATGTGAGTTGCTTATTTATTTATTGCATACTAATGCAGCATTTTGAGGCCCTCGTGGAGGAGCACTTCCGCAATCATGCACACTCCATTCTCCTTGCTTGTAAGGCGTATATGGACGGCACTCCAGTTGGCTGTGCATTGGGACGTGGTATTACTGAGCAGGAACCAAAAAAATGCAGCTCAATGGGTTTTAAAATCATGCTTGCAAAGATCTTCCCTAAGCTTGTTGAGAGTTTTACAGATAAGGGAATCGATTGCAGCCAATTTATTGAGCCAGGGAATGAAGGTGTGGTAAACTAAGTATGTAAACATTAAGGTACTTGACCTATACATATCTAAGGATGTTAAAGGTTGTTAGTTCCACGTGCTTGTATGTGTGATTGTGTGAACTCAAGAAAAGGGGAAACTGGAGTTGTGTGTGCTTGATACAAAGATATTATCTCTATTTAAAAATACGGGTTTTCTGTTATATGTTACTATTGAGGTCTGTAGCATTTTTCAAGGTAAATAACCAGAAAAAAAAGACATTAAAATTTAGGTAACAACCGAATGGAAGTGCATGGCAAAGTGCAGCAGACAACATCTTCTGCAGTTGTTTGTGTTGCTCTTGTCTTGAACTTGCATTTAGTTTGCAATAGGTGTCCCATTACACTTGTGTAAATACCCATGCATGTGAAACCACACATGGAATGTTGGAAAAAATGGGGTCACTGTAACTTTGGAAGAGAAGCTCTAAGGCACGTCTGAAGACACTGTCTTTAGAATGTTATTTGTTCCCACTCAATTTCACTGAGTTTGCTGTTGGGTTACAGGCAAATCCATTCTCACGATATAACAAAGCATTGGGCGAGAATCTGCAATCAACAAAGTTGAAGAATTTCCGAAAAAACCTTCTGTGAGATTGTAGTAGATCGGACAGAGAGAGAGAGAGAGAAAGTGGATTTCGAAAATTGTGTGTTTTTGAAGTCTGATTCATGCTCCTTAAATAGTTTATGAAGAGGTATGAAAAAAAGGTAGGTGCTGGTGCACACGAAGTATGAGCAAATTACGCTTCTAAAGCGCCTCATTGCGTCGCACACACGCGTGCACGCGCATTGCGCGGTATCAAACCGCCATACTCTCCTCTACTATTTCTAAGGAGTGTAAATCAGTTTCTATTAAAATACTAAAAACAAAACTTATAATTTTTCAATGTGGGACAAGTTCAAAACTAGGTTTTGTAAGAGAAAAGCTAATTTTTCAATCAAGTGTGCAGGTGTAATTTCTCATGCAATTGATCAATCAAACCCATTGGATTTAATCTCTTATGAGATTAAAATCCAACTATCCCTCACATTGATTGATCAATTACATAGTTCTCTCTCAATCCAAACTACTATGACACAGTTATGCATACAAAAGGTGTTTATCAACTTAAACATTTTGTTAGTATAGATATCTCAGAGCCTTGTCAAAGTTATTGGTGGTAAGACCTTAAACCAATTACTCTCAAGATAGACCGGAGACACCTATATACACAATAACGTCCAGTCTCTGCAAGAGTTTCAAGTTTTGCTCAACATTGTTATGGCCATGTGCTTCTTTCTTGGTTTCATGAACAATCCCGAGAGCATACCCAAATTCTCATGAGAAGCGACACCACTTCTATGTTCACATAGGTGAAGTTCCACTATGTGTTCCGTTATTTGACACATTTCAAAACTTCATTAAGAGTTTAACTCAACCTTTCATCGTAATGGACAACACTGTTTATGTTGTGATGGGAAATTTCTCAATGTCAATGGTAACAATCACATTGTTGTAACTTGTTGTTAGGGGTGTTCACGGGTCGGTTCGGGTCGGTTTCTTGGGATTTTCCCAACCGACCCGACCTAGTCGGGTTAGCTAAGGTGGGAACCGAAACCGATCCACTGACAGGCCAAACCAACCAGGTCGGTTTGAGTCGGGTTGGGTCGGTTTTGGTCGGTTTGGTCGATTTTGCTCCTGTATGTATAAAGCCAAATAAAATCTGATTTATTTGATAATTTGAATATTTGATATTCAAGAGTCCAAAGTAAATCTAAATTTAATTCAGGTAAAGAATAAAAAATTCGAAACCTTCTAAATTCTAAATTTCTAATCTAGGTAAAAAACTAAAAAATGACACCTAATTGATTTCTAATTGTAATTGCCTAATGGGCCTTCTAGAGTTCTAATTCTATTAGAAGTCTAAAAGTAGAAGATTAGTGGGAATTAGGAAACTACTCAAACTAGGAAGTAGGAACTACCAAACTAGTAGATCTCTAGGTCGGTTCGGGTCGAGTCGGATTCGGTTTTCACGCAAGAAAACCAAAACCGACCCAATATGTCAGTTTTGTTTTGTGCCCAACCCGAAACCAACCGGTACGGATGCAAACCCGGACGACTCGGGTTGGGTCGGTCCGGGTTGGTCGGTTTGGTCGGTTTGGTCGGGTTGGGCATTCTTATGAACAGCCCTACTTGTTGTTACCCATTAAACCCAATACTGATGGTTTTTCAGTTCAGGTTGGGTTACCATTACAGGTGACTAAGTAAAGGGTTTTAATCTCATTTCTTTGGTTGTCATTCTTACAAATTCTCTGGCCAAGCCCTTGGTAAGAAGATCAGCCAAGTTTTTACTTGACTTCACATAGGTTATAGTGATGACTCCATTTTGAATCAGTTGCCTAACAAATTCATATCTCAGACTTATATGTCTGGACTTACCATTGTAGGTACCACTGTAGGCTCTTGACAGAGTTGTCTCACTATCACACTAAATGGAAATTGGAGGCATAGGACTAGGCTAAAGTTTTATATCCAATAATAAATTCCTAATCCATTCAGCCTCTTTTCCAGCAGCCGCTAAGGCTATGAATTCGGATTCCATGGTCGAGTGAGATATATAAGTTTGTCTCTTGGATGCTCAAGAGATCGCACCCCCACCAAGGACAAAAATCCATCCAGAGGTGGACTTGTTATCTCCATTACCGGAAATCCAACTTGCAACAGTGTACCCTTCTAATTCAGCTAGATAATCACAATAAAACAAGCCAAGTTCCAAGGTTCTCTTGAGATACCCAAGAACTCTCCCAATTGCCTTCCARTGCTCTGCACCGGGATTACTTGTAAACCGACTGAGTTTACTTACTGCAAATGCAATATCAGGTCTGGTACAAAGCATAGCATACATCAAGCTTCCTACTACACTAATATACTCAAGTTGTGCAATTGCTCTATTAGTATTTTTTACTAATTTTATACTAGAATCATATGGCGTGCTATATTCTTTAAACCCTAAATGCTTAAATTTCTCAAGTACTTTCTCAATATAATGTGATTGGCTTAATGCATAGCTCCGACTATGCTTTTTAACTTTTATTCCCAAGATGGTATCTACTTCTCTTAAATCTTTCATCTTGAAGACAGAGGATAAGTAGATTTTAGTTTCATTTATGCCAATCATATTTGTACCCACAATAAGCATATCATCAACATAAAGACATACAATTACTCCATAATTTTCAGTGAATTTTGAGTAGATGCATTTATTAACACTATTATGTTTAAAACCAAAAGCTATGATGCAAGAATCAAATTTCTCATGCCACTGTTTAGGTGCTTGTTTTAATCCATATAGTGATTTAACCAGTTTACAGAATTTCTTCTCATTTCCAAGAAGAACAAATCCTTCTGGTTGTTCCATATGAACCTCTTCATTTAAATCACCATTTAAGAAAGCAATTTTAACATCCATTTGGTGAACAGATAAGTGATAAATGGATGCTAATGCTATGAGTGTTCTAATAGAAGCTGTTTTAGCCACCGGTGCATAGGTGTCAAAGTAATCAATCTCTTCCTTTTGACTAAATCCTTTGGCTACCATTCTAGCCTTAAAAGTTTGTACAGTTCCATCAATGTTGTATTTTTTTCTAAATACCCATTTACATTTTATTGGTTTTGATCCTGGAGGCAGGTCTACTAGTACCCATGTGTTATTTGACATTATTGAATCAATTTCATCATTTATAGCTTCCTTCCAAAAGGCAGCATCTCTAGAGGTCATGRCYTCACTRTAGRTTTTTGGATCATTTTCAATGTTTAGGACAATAGGTATCTTATTTAAAATCTTCTCTCTATTAGCCTCAACCAAAAATACAATTGACTGAGTAGAGATAAAATCTAAACCTAAGTGTTTCTCTATTCTTTRTCTTTGACTTCTTCTAGGTCCTATTGTAGGTATTACAGTTGTGTCATTTCTTCTTTCAGTCTCATTATTTTCAACATGTATTGAGATATGAGTTTCTCTTTCAGGTTCTCTATCATTTTCTGTGGATTCATTTTCTGTAGATTCAGAACACAGTTTATTTTCAAAGAATTCAACATCTCTAGTTTTAATTATTATGTTGAACTCTAAGTCTAGAAGCCTATAGACCTTGCTATGTTCTGCACATCCAACAAACATACTTCTCTTAGCTCTGAGTCCTAATTTGGTTCTTTTAGGATCTAGAACTCTATAATATGCTAAGCACCTCCACACTTTTAGATATGTTAAATTAGGTTTTCTTCCTATCCATAATTCATATGGGCATTTGTTATTAATTCTAGAAACAATTATGTTATATAAATGACAGACTGTTAAGAGTGCTTCCCCCCACAGGTTTAAGGGTGCATTAGCTTTTAACATGCAGTTTATCATTTCTATAAGTGTTCTATTTTTCCTTTCGGCCAGGCCATTCTGTTGAGGGGTATAGGGAGCAGAACACTGATGTATTATTYCAAATTCTTCACAGAAAGAATTAAACTCATTTTTAAAGTATTCAACACCCCTATCACTTCTAAGGATTTTAATTTTCTTTTCTAGTTGATTTTCAACTTCAGTCTTATACAGTTTAACCATGTCAAAGGCTTCATCCTTAGTTATCATAAGGTAGACATAGGTGTACCTAGAAAAGTCRTCTATAAATGTTATGAAGTATCTCTTACCTCATCTAGTTAATACACCATTGAGTTCACAGATGTCAGAATGAATTAGTTCTAGGAGTTGAGAATTTCTCTCAACACTAGGGAAATGTTTCTTAGCCATTTTAGATTTTAAACATATCTCACATTTTTCAGTTGATTCATTATCGTAAGCAATTATACCAAGTTTGCTCATGTTCTTTATGAAATTAAAATTCAAGTATGCTAATCTATCATGCCATAAAGAGAAATGATCAATAATATAAGCAGAAACTTTTCCTTCATTAATACTTAGTTTGAACATACCATTACAACCATATCCATTTCCAACAAACATCACATTATTGGATAGGATTAGTTTGTCGGATTCAAAGACAACTCCGAATCCCCTCTTACAGACAAGATTTACTGAGACCAAGTTCTTTCTAATGTCAGGAACATGGAGAACATTCAGGAGAGTCAATGTCTTTCTGGATGTGAAGTTCAACTCTACACTGCCTCTTCCAGCAACTTTGGCACATGTTTGATTTTCCATCTGTACCTCCTAGCCATCAGTCACTTCTTCATATGTCTTGAACAAGGACTTGTCCTTGCAAACATGGACTGTGGCGCCTGAATCAAACCAC
>NW_010729098.1:295730-343622 GCF_000365185.1 Nelumbo nucifera
TCAGTATGTGTCATCGGCACAGAAGTGAGTCCTCTTCTCGTTTTGCTCTTTCCTTCTTTAGTTTTTCTGAGTCTTTGTTAGTGGGTTCAGGAAGTGATTGCAGATTCGGGTCCAATAGATAGTATAATTTTAGTGTGGTCAGAAAGAAGATCATCTTGTCATGTCATCGGCTGAAGTTTGTTCCATCGAACTGGTCTAGTCGAACAAGATCTTGGTTCATCATCTTGATCGAAGTCATGTTTGCTTCCGCTTCCATTGCAAAATAACGTTATAAAATTGTTGGAAAAAATGGGGTCACTATAACTTTGGAGGAGAAGCTCTGAGGCGCATCTGAAGACACTGTTACCAGGATACAATAGAGCCTTGGGCGAGAATTTGCAACCAGCAAAGTTGAAGAATCTCCGAAAGAAAGTGGATTTCGAAAATTGTGTGTTTTTGGAGTCTAATTCATGCTCCTTAAATAGTTTATGAAGAGGTATGAAGAAAAGGTAGGTGCTGGTGCACGCGAAGTGCGAGCAAGTGCGCCTCATTGCTCCACACACACGTGCGCGTATTGCGCGGTATCAAACCCTATACTCTCCTCTAATATTTCTAAGGAGTGTACATCAGCTCCTATTAAAATACTGAAAACAAAGCTTATAATTTTTCAATGTGGGACAAGTTCAAAACTGGGTTTTGTAAGAAAAAAGCTAATTTTTCAATCAAGTGTGCAGGTGCAATTTCTCATATAATTGACCAATCAAATCCATTGGATTTAATCTCTTATGAGATTAAAATCCAACATGGAATAGGACCTATCTCAGACTGAATGGAAGTACATGACAAATGTAGCTCACTTCAACAATGGTTTGTTCATAGCTTAATGCTGTTATATGGTTTTTTTTTTTTTATAATGTTTCTTCTTGTGGTTTCCATTAAGGCTATAACAGTAGGAACCATTAAGGCTGTTTTTTGGTTTGAAACCAAACGCAGCCTAAAATGCTTTAGAAGATCGATATTTGAGCATCTGATCCGATGTATTTTTAAAGCACACACGAAAAAAAATAAAATAAAAATCATGGGACCGGTACCAAGGACAATGATGAGGCAACAGTTCATTGTATCTATCTTAAGCCACCACTGTATCTAGAATTATTGTTCAAAGGATGTTTGGAAATCGGATTTCGTACTCACAAAATTGTGTTCATACTGTTCTAGACTTTTTCAGTTGTGTATTGAAAATATCTCTCCATGAATAAAAAGATAAAAGTGAGAAGGGTATGAGCACAATCGTGAGGACTGAATCCATCTTTGAAGGCCTTGGCCTGATTGCATGGTATTGATGAATTTGGATTTGCTCCTCACGTAGCGTGCTTCACATCAACCTCGCATCACATTGAAGCTGGGAATATCTCCCCACGAATGACAATTTACAGGTACAGCAATGTTCCGGATGTACGGTTGAGGGACAAATCCGGATTCATTACCGATGACATGGGACAGGGCCTCAAGATTCTATTCATTGTCATCATTCTCTGTTGGTGGAGTGGAGCCTACAAAAGATCACAGATACTCCCCTGAGAACCAAAACCTTGGCTTTAAGTTGCCGGAATACTCCATTGAGATTAGAGAGTTGATATTGTAGTGGTGCGTGATCTGGCCTGATTGGGCATGTGTGCTGTTATATGTCTTCCTTTTCATTGCCTCAGATCTTTCTTCTCCTTGCGTGTTCAAGGACACTCTGAATCTGCCGGTTAACAATTAATGGATCCATTGCTCAAGGAGCAGAGATAGAACTAGTTATCAGGCGGATGAGTTGTGGGTCTATTCGTCTTTGGCAGTTGTAGAAGTTAGAGAGGTGGTTTTGATTGGTTAAAACTCTTTTCATATCATATCTTTTCCGTTTCATAGATTTTCCATTTTTTGGAGCCAAATCCATTTTTTGGAGTCAAATTCATTCTCATGGTGGATGGAGAAACATCGTTAAAAAAAAAAGAAAAAAAAAACCTAGCTAAAAACTGAACTTTAATCTCTATTTTTTTTCCTTTTTATTTTTTGGTATTACATAACGCATTCGGTTGGCCTGATTAACGCATTCGGTTGGTCTGAATTACCATTTTACACTGCTTTGGGCTTGGGACTTCAGGCTGGGCCCGGAAAAATCCAACTTGACCATTCAATCCAGTCCAATCCAATTGGACTGGATTTGGTCCAATCCAATACAGTCCATTGTGAATCCGTTACAAATGGACCAGGTCCAATCCAATCCAATGAATATTTTGGACCATTTTGGACTGGTCCAATTCAGTGTCTAGACCATTCAATCTGTTCAAGTTCGTTTTAATTTAGATTGGTTTGATTCAAATCTAGCCAGTTGGCAACTATATTCTTATCTTATATCAATGGATCAGATATTGACCCAATCCAATATAAATTCATTATGGATGGACCAGGTCCAATCCAATCCAATAAATACTTTAGACCATTAAGTCCGGATTGGTCCAATTCAATATGTCTTATTGATCTGTCCAATCCGTCCAAATTAATTTTGGTTTGGATGAGGTTCAATCCAAAACCAATCCATTGACACCCTTACATGATGCATGCAACTTGGTGGGCTCAGGTTATGGTTTTCTTAAAATTTGAATAGGCTTGGCCAGAAGCTGACCAATGCAGTTTAAAATCCTCAACTTTAATCAGCTACCTGACTTGCACTTTTAGGCTTTCGCACCTCAACGGTTAAGTGTAGTATCTTCAAGTACAAGCTGTGGAGATATAGATCTCCTTTTTATCTTATTGTCTATTGTATGTAGATATAAATCTCATCGGTAGCCCCTGTAGTTCAGTGGATAGAGCGCCCGTTTCTTAAGTAGGAAGTTGTAGGTTCGATCCCTACTTGGTGTGATTGGCTGTAAGTGTTTTAGATATCATATCTTTCCGGCATCATAGTCGAACCCTTACCAAAGAAAAAAAAGAGACTTATTAGGGGCTGTTTGGTTGGTAACGGCTGAAGTAATATTGAATGACATTATCTTTTTAGTGGAAAGATGATTAAATAATAACATATTAGATTGCAGAGGTTATAAGGTTTCTCTTTTCTTTTCTTTTCGTTTTTTTTTTTTTTTTTTTTTTTTGGTAAAGAGAGGTTATAGGGCTGAAGTGCAACAGTTTCGTGAAAAATCCGGGGAGGCCAAATTAACAGTCAGTTAGACAGTCATTTGATGGGCTGTCCACTTCAATCTCTTTGGAATAGCCTATTGAGAGTGCTTCAAAACAGTTGAATCAGCGTAGTTAAATCTTCAACTCAGCCCTTGACCTTATTATAACCTTAGACTGAATTCGATTGATTGACAATGAGAAAAATACGGCCACAAAGCTTTATGGACGGCTGAACTCATAGGGGTTCAATTTGGTTGGGCTCAGATTGGGGTTTTGTAAAAATTTGAATGCACCCGAACTGAAAACCCAGGACCGGATGAAGTACTTGAATCCCTATGAACGCCCAAAGCTTCCGTTTTTTTTTTTTTTTTTCTTTTTGAAAAATAAAGGGATCCACTAAAAGTATAGAAAAAATGCATGTGAGGACTAATCATTGATGTTTAGAATTGAAACATCAAATTTGATGCTTCAAATAACAACCAACAAATTTGTATTGATCAATTCAAACATTTCATGAAAAACAGCAATGACACCAAAATAACCTATGACAGGATTTGTGGCTCTGGTATGATCATTTGTGGAAGAGGCATCCAATTTACATTAAGGCTCCATTTGCTTTTCAATAAGTTACTTATTCGGGTAAGTGTTTTTTAGGAAAGATTTATCCGAATAAATGTATTTACCATGTTCTTTTATTTCCCGTAAAAATAAGGTAATGACCATTTTAACCATAAAAATCCAATATTAAAAATGACATTTTTGTCCCATTTAAGTGTTGGCAACTTCCCCCCAGGTGGGAAAGTTATTTACCCACTTAGGAGATAGGTATTACTTACCTAATTAAGTGATACCCAGAAAAATAAACATTCCCTAATCCCTACATAAATATGAAAAAAAAAATATATGGATTTCTTGGTTAGTAGAAATCGAAATCCCATTCATCAACTTTTCCCCTCTCAAAATCCAAAAAAAAGAACACTACCTAAGTTCTACTGTCGTGGTGATCGTACCTAATATAATGACAATTTTCGTACCTCTGGTGTGATAAATTTTCTTGTAAGCAAGCATAGAGCAGATAAGGTACAATATGCCCAACAATGGAATTGGTGCCAACGGGTATACTGTAAAACCTATATAAGACCAACATTCCAACCAATTCAACCCACCTCCATATCCATACTATATAGGGTAGTGCTTGCTCAAGAAAATTTCTACAGAGCCAAGAGCCCATCAAAGGAGCCGCTGTAGACGATCAGAGATTTTGATGGGTGCAGATCCCTTAAGTGCTGATACAATATTGATCGCAATCCATGACAATGCATCTTAAAACTAGTAAGGGTGTAAATGGACCAAAATCAATTTGGATGGATTGGATGGACCGATCTTGTCCAAAATATTTATTAAATTGTATTGGATCTGATCCGTTCATAATAAATTTGTATTGGATTGGGCTGGATTAAGCCAATACATGGTCCATTGATATAAGATAAGAATAAGGGCATCAATGGACTGGATTTTGGTTGAAATCAATCTAAATTAAAATGAATTTGAACAGATTGGACGATTCAGACATTGAATTGGACCGATTCAAAATATCCATTGGATTGGATTGGACCCGGTCCATTTCTAATGGACTCACATTGGACTGGGTCGAATTAGACCCAATCCAATCCAAATGACACCCCTACCAATAAGGATATCTTGTGTAACAGAACCATAGATCCAACCAACTTGGCGAGAATATGTGCTTAGTAGAGGGTAAATGTGAAGTCTGAAAACAAACAACCAACTCTATATACAGGACTAGGACTAGAGAAGAATCCAACCAGTGATTTACCTCTTTTCCTCAATCTGTCTAATCTTCATAGCCATAGCTAATGACATTACTTCTCATCGGATATGACAGTTGATTTTGCACTCACAATCACTGTCCAAAACAATATGGTTCAGATATCCTTTACAACTATTACTAAAGGCATCTAAAGAATATATGAAATAAACTCACCGCCTTAATGTATGTTCTCTAAGTTAATATTGTTGTCTTTGTTTGGTTCTAATAGTGAAAACTGTTCCTTCAGATAGAAGAGCTGATCGACGGTCGATGTTTTTGACAGTGCTTGTCATATAGATTGAAATATTAAAAAGAAGCAAGTTTATTATATTAGAACATAATCATCAATAATCTGCACCTAAGGTATTTTCTTGACCTGACCAGTCTGGGCATGATTTAAGGTTAAGGCAGAAGCTAGAAACTGAAGCATTTCAATACGCCTTGCAATCACCTAAAGATGTACCTGCACGAAATCACATATGACATACCCAAAGGGTAGAAGATGATCTTTGGCCATGCTTTAGTATATTCCAACTAGTGGGCTGCTATGTTCCAGCCAACGTAGTTCAATGTAGAATTGGCTTTACATCAAGAAACCTGAAGAAACTTGTTTCGTGCCTATAAATATCAAGTTTACTAATTATAAGAAAAACAGGATCTCAACATAAATATATTTGTTTTTTCATAACCCAAAGTTGCCATAATAATAATTGTATCTAATAATATCCTTATGTGGATGTTATGTAAAGTTGTTCTGTTTAACCAAAACACGACAAATAAAAACCATAATCAACAATTTAGACATGCTAGGGCATGTATGCATGGGATAGCCCCAAAAAATACTATGCACTGCTTCGGATCCTCAGCCAATTGTATTTCTCCCACTACTCAACACTTAACCAGAAAAAAAGAAGAAGAGTCAATAGACAAAACATTTATAAACCCAATTAGATCAAAGCATGAAAGGGACAAAATGAGGGATAAGAGTGGTTTTCCTCTCACTACTGAGTCAATTTACTAACGCAACTTAGGGATGATGGATTGGACCATTTTGACCCTATGAGGCTTATCTCTAGTAAGAAATATTTTGGCTTCCCTATCATTTTGAGCAAAGTAGCCAAATACATCATCTCATTCTTCGTGATCAAACCCGTCCAAGTCCATGACCTCATACCAAGAAATTCTTGCTCGCTTTGAATTGTGAAAGCATTTGCAACCTTGTTCGTTGTTTCATTCATCCCAACAATTGCACTTATAAATTTACTACCAGATTTCGTCCTACACCCATGAACACTCTTCTTTGTACTTGTTGATGAGGTTGTCTTATGCTATGTATTAGGCTCTAATTAGGTTCCACCACTGATAAAAACCGGTGTTGATGCATCATCATCAACATTTACATTTGATGTTGTTCAATCCGAGGTGGTGCACGAACTGAGGAGAGCAACTAAATAATCCTTGCCAAAAGGGTAGTGCCGAGCTACAAGGACGAGGCACGCTTCAAGACCTGTGATCAAGAAAGGAGAAGTCTGAGCCCAACGAGTTATTCCCGGGTAAGTACTCTAACGCTCAAGTTAGTAGAAGGTGATGGATGGTCGGGCCGAGCTATAGAGATGCTGGTCCGAACAAAATAGCAGTATGGGTGTTAGAAGTCAGAATCCCTTACCTTGAGCATGGAATACCATTTTATAACGAAGATCCGTCTCCTAGTCGGACTGGGCTTTTGGGGTTGTCGGGATGAGGTTGCCCACCGAGGTATTCGAGGCAAAGTCCTAATCCCCGGCGGAGTTGTCTTCCCCACTCCTCTTTATTCGCAATTATGCTTATCCATTCCACGAGTAGCTAACGTGGCTGGGGGGATAAGGTGGGGGGCCATAGTAATAGCGTAGCCCGCCCAGGCTGCGGAATGAGCGTGCTGTAGAGCTGGCCGAGCTATGCCGACGTGGCTAGGCTGACCAGCCAATGACTGGGCAGCCACGTGCCTCTCTAGACCAGCTCAGCCATGACCCGAACACCACTCCCCCAATTCTGAAGTCAAGGCATGAGGTGTTCGGCCGAGGTGTAGCGCAACAGGACGCCTTGTTCCTCGGCTAAGGAACTCCAAGTCGAAGTCTAGTTGAAGTCTGAACTTTGATGTTCCTCGGTGTTTGCCAGAATGTGAGATCTGTGCAATGTGGGTTGTATCTGAGGAGTCCTTCAATCGCCGACTACAGAACTCCAAGAACTCTAACTTCGGAATCCGAACACCACTCCCCCAGTTCTAGAGCTAAGGAGGGGCAGTGCTCGGCCGAAGTGCTGCGTGGTCGTATAGCTCGGTAGGGCACCGAGGTGTCAAGATGAGCTTCGAGGTCTGTCTTCCAAGTGGCTCTTCGTTCCTCGGCTGAAACGCTGTGTGGTCGCTTAGTTCAGCCGAGTGTCAAGGAAGGGCTTTCTGATTCCTGATGGAGACCGAGCTTCAGTGTTGAGGCTACCATGATGCTCGGCCATGGCATGCCGAGGAAGGGCTTTCTGATGTCAGTGGAGGCCGAGCTTCAATATTGAGGCCCCTATGATGCTCGACCATGGTGTGCTGAGCTCCAAAGTCAGGGGTTTAGCTCAGCCGGGTGCCGAGGAAGGGCTCCTCTACGTCGATGGAGGCCGATCTTTGGTGATACTCGGCAACGTTGCATCGAGGAAGGGGCTGAGGCATTGAGTTGAGCTTCGAAGCCGAGGACTCTCTGATGCTCAGCAACACTGTGCCGAGGAAGGTGTCGAGGCATTGAGTTGGGATCCGAAGCCTAGGCCTCTTTGGTGCTCAGTGGCGCTGTGCCAAGGAAGGGTGCCGAGCTCTCTAATGCTCGAAAACGCTATGCCGAGATTTCTATTCTTCGATTGAGGAACTTTCTCTTGAAATTTCGGAATCCGAACACTACCCTAGTTTCGAGGTCGAGTGTTCAGCCGAGGCATAGCGTGGCCTCCCTTGGTCTGGGTCCTAAGGAGACCCGAGGAGTTAATTGAACCGGTGGTCCAGGGTGAATCCAAGGCATCTGTGGCATTGGTTGGACCGTTGTTGAAGGGCGAACCAGGGAAATTAATGCTCTGAATGTTGTTTGTCAAGGTCGTCACTTCGGTTCCCAAGGCCTTGCGCGTGTGGTAACAGTCACGTCGATTGGTCTTCCCGAGCTTCGTCAGGGCGGCGCTTGATCCGTGCTGTTGATCTGGCGTCAATTCGCATTCCTAGGGGTTATAAGAAGGGGTGGACGGGCCTTCCTCCTTTGTCATTTGCGAGAGGGATTGCTTCGATTTCTCAATGAGGCATTGTTGCATTGCTTGGCTTCTACTCTTGTTCCTCGGGTTCAAGTTTGGTAAGATGTCTTCCTCATCCTCCCATTCTTCTTCTGTTTCTGATTCTTCCTCGGGTTCTAGCGACTTCGACTATGAGTCAAGGGCTGGGGAGCTTGAGGCTACCGAGGTCAAGGAGTTTGAGTCTACCGAGGTTGGTCCTTCGAGGGTAGAGGTAGAGCTTCCCCTGTAGGCTGGTCATCGGTTTGGGACCACGCCCCGTGTCTTAACCCTTGAGGATATGGCTCGGATTCAAACTATGCACGATATCCCCAAGGAATTCCAGATGAGGTGCCCGTAGCCTGGCGAGATGGCGACAGATGCTCAGCCCAGCGAGATATGTGTGTATGAGCACAGTTTGGAAGTTGGGCTGAGGTTTCCTCTAAATGAAGGGATCGTCGGGGTGCTTGGGTGGTACCGGGTATTGTTAGTGCAGCTAATGCCGAACTCCTTTAGGATTTTGTTTGGCCTCATGTCTTACTGCGTCGTTCGTGACATCGAGCTGACCCTGGGCATGGTGAGCTTCCTTCTTCAGCTAAAGCATCACTAGCAGGGGTATTATTACTTTTCAACTAGGAAGAATGTCAAGGTGTTGGTCGGAGCCCTCAGTTCTGTGAAGCATTGGAAGGAGAGTTTCTTCTTCGTGCATTGTTTGGGGAGGGTTCTCCCTTTCTGCTGCATTGCAGGTGCCGAGGATGAAAGTGCCCCAGCCTTTGTGGTCGACACTCACCTAGGAGGAGAAGTCAGCTTTAGGCATGATTCATGAGATAGACATGGTGGCTTACACATGCTCGGAGATGTTGATGCTCACTGGGTTGATGCGTGGGGTGGCCAATCTGTTCTTTTCGTTGCTTTGTCGTACTTATTGAATTATGCTTATTTCCTTATATGCATAACCTTGTACTAATTGCTCTGCTTCCGTGCTGCAGGTGCTGAGAGGGCAACCGAGGAAGAGATTATCCACTGCATGAGGGAGCACCAGCAAAGGCAAAGCCGAGCTAGTGCGCCGCTGCAGGTTCCCCCTGAGACGGTTCCTTCATCGAGGTCTTTTGAGAGGGCGTCTCGACACCAAAAGAGAGTTCGGTGACGAGGAAATGATGATGATGATGTAGTTATCGTAGATCCCGCCGAGGTCCATCAAGCTGCCGCTCCTTCGCAAAACGAGGTTGGAGGCAGCAACTCAGATATCCACATTCTGCATTGGTCGGTCCATACCAAGGATGGGCTAGAAACCCTAGGGATTCTTGAGCAACTGCTCCGAGGTATGATGACAGCTTACATGTCTGAGAAGGCTATAACCACTGGAAGCGGCACCCTAGAGTGTTCGCTTATTTGGGCTGTGGCTTAGGTGAGTTAATGACTGCTTTTGTTGCTTTGAGTAGGTTTCTTTATGCTGGCAATGCCTCTTGTGTCCACAGAATGCGTTCTTGGCTATTGCTCTGGTTGACTGCCTTCGGCATTTACGGGCAATGTACGAGACAGAGCACTCCGAGTTCCTGTAGCAGAAGGCTTAGTTGGTTGAGCTTCAAGTGGCAGGAGAGCAGTCAGCCGCACTAGAGAAGGAGGTAGCTGAGCTGAAGGCCCAGCTGGCTAAGCAAGCGAACACAGTTCGTAGCCTGAGGTAGGAGATCACTGAGCTGAAGGTGGAAAGGGAGCGAGTGAAGTGAGTGTTCGACGAGGTGGTGGTGGTGCATTATAAGGCCTTAGAGGAGCTCAAGTGGGAAATGAATCAGTACGCCATGGCTTCCTACGAGAATGGGTTCAACGTATTCCACAGGAAGGCACTGCACCACTGTTCGGAGCTGGCTGAGATTGCGCGGTCTTGGGAGGTGTATGACGTAGAGACACCACCTGCTTCGGACAACCTTGAAGAGGAGGCTGACAAAGATGAGAATGGGGAGAATGGCGAAGATAGCGAGGAAGATGATGCCGCTGATCCCCCCACCGAGGATTGAATAGCTGCGGGGTTCTTTGTTTTCCCTACTTTTGTATTGGCTCACTATGCCGGGCTTGAACTGTTGTACTAGTTATTTTAACTTAATGAAAACTTTTTGTTCTGAACTTGTGGGTGTAAATATCTTCTTCTTTTCACTTTCTCTTTTGTTGGGTTCCTTGGCCTTATCTTGGTTGAGGTCTAGAGTTGACCGAGATCTTTAGCCTCCGGCTAGTGGGGTTGGAGTATGTTCCGAGCTCTCATGTTTGTGATGCTCAATTTCTGGTCCAGGAGCTTTTGGGGTTCTTCTAGGGCAGATCGTTCCTAGATAAGCTCTGACCGATGGTCTGTGATCGAGTGGAGTTCAATGACCGCCCTCATGCCTTGATGGGCGGGGGCATTCTTCTCTACCTTAGGCTCAATTGTCGACAGCTGAGTCAAATTACTTGGTCGGAAAAGCGCTACCGAGCTACGCGTCATGGGCCCAAGTTGTTCAAAGATCAGTTGGGTTGGCGAGGTGTGCCGAGGTACGAGAGTGTTGCGTGGCATGTGTAGTGAGGTGTGTATGCAATCTGGTGTGGTGCGTGTGTGTGCGACACGTCAGGCAATCAGACATGTGGCTCGGATAAAACATTCAACATTAATAATCAAATTATTGGTAGTACATCCGTAGATTCCCCGTGTTCCAACTCCTCAACATTCTGCATTAAGGGCATCATTTCAGGGGTATTTTCAGCATTAGAATAGTCAAAATGTGCCCTCTTCCCAGTTAAATTCAATACTGTGACCTCTGAGGGCCTCTGTGCAAATCTTGTGGAAAACTGGGGAAGTTCCACGGATAAAATGCAGTTTTTTGGAAGCTGGTGTGAAGTCCAGCTGAGAAAGGGGGTGTTTTTGTGAAAAACTGAGCACAGGAGGGCACCTCCTATCTGTTAAACCCAAAATGGTGCCCCTCCTACTGTATTAGCATGCTCCCCTCTCCTTAACAAACCCTAGGGCGCCTTCTAACTCATTCCTTTAATCCTTACCAAACCCTAGCCACCCCTAGTTGCTTAATCTCCACCTTCCATCCCTTCTAATTTCCACCATTCATTCTAGGGCACTCTCTTTTTAGATTTTTAACCCTAGGGCACCACCTAACTTCTAATCCTCGCCATTCAGCCCCTAGCCTCTAGATCTCAGCCCTCTATTCCACTCTTTATATCAGCCATCCACTCTAGGGTGCCACTCACTCCTTTTAATCTCCACCTTTCAACCCTAGGCGCCCAAATCTCCACTACCCAATTCTGAGTGCCCAAATCGCAGCCCTACATAATATTGGGCACCCTCTCCTTCTCTTCTCAGCCTTAGGATCACCTTAGAACAATCCTAACCCTCCATTCTCAACCCTAGGGCACCCATATTTCTGCAAAAACCCAGTTGTCGCCCCCCTCTTTCTCTCTAATCCCAGTTATGTCCACCCTTCTCTATAAAAAGGACCCTAGGGGCCCTAGAGAAAGGGTTGGTCAATTCACCTAGTTCACAAAGGCTAAGGTTTCTTGAGGATTTCAAGGGTTGTAGAGGGGAAGGACGCCCAGTTCTTGTCAGGAGGGGTTCCTGCAAACAATCCAGCCAATCTGCAGCTACAGCCACTGGATTTGATCAACCATCCTTTTATTTTCTTTATTTTCTATCATGCTATTTTTATTTCAGCAATCTTTTAGATTTAATTTCTATTCGTTTGTGTGTTTTGCAGATCCGAATTCATCTGGTTCAAGGCTAAGGTGTCTCAAGGGGTTCGAGGGCTAAAGAAGGGAAGGACGCCCAGATCTTGTTAGGAAGGGTTCCTGCAAGCCGTCCAGCCAATCTACAACTACCGCCACTGGATCCGAATTTTGGATCACTTTTATTTATTTCTTTTGTTGATTTCAGTGCTCTTTTATTTCTGAATTTTGATTATTGTCTTGTTTAATTCCGAACCTTTAATTTCAGCATTAATAAATTTTATTTTCTTATTTTCTACAATCCCTAGTTCCATTTTCTTTTTATTTGTCCAGAACGAGAAAATAATAATTTTTTCCTCACTTCCCTGTGGGTTCGACCCCTTCCTCACCACGTGCTACAATGTTTAAGGTTACGTGAGGATTGGAACAATTTATAAATCTCTAAACTAGTGTTCCGAAGTGGTTAACAACACGCTTCCGGATACACCAGCCCCATAGGTCAGGCTGAAGGGTGTCTCTCTTGTAGACGTCCGTGGAGTAGTCTTGTATGCCCAGAGTATGCACGAAAGTTCCTTGACCCACCTTCCAGTGGCCTGATCCAATCGAGTTTTCAGGTCGTGTAACAAGGTTCGGTTGGTTACCTCGGTCTGCCCATTGCTCTGGGGTCGATGTACGGCAGTGGTCCGATGATCAATTCTTAAGTCGACACAGAGAGCTTCAAACTTTTGGTTGGTGAACTACGTCCCATTGTCTGTAATGAGGATGCACGGAATACCGAATAGACAGATAATACCTTGCTAGAAAAAGTTCTGGGCATTTTGTGTGGTAATGCGTTCCAAAGCTTCGGCTTCCACCCATTTGGTGAAGTAATCCACCATTACCAGGAGGAACTTCTTTTGTGCAACTGTAGTGGGGAAGGGACCGAGGATGTCCATACCCCATTGTGCGAATGGCCACGGGCTTGTGATTGGCTTCAAGGGGCTGTAGGTTTATGATAGAGATTGGAATGTCACTAGCAACTATCGCATTTCCAAACTAGTTGGGTTGTGTCTTGCTTCATCGTTGGCCAGAAATAACCTTGCCGGCGTGCTTTGTGTGCCAGGGCGCGCGCGCCGGGGTGATCTCCACAAATACCGTCATGAATCTCCATGAGGATGTAATCTGCTTCAGCTGGGGAGAGGCACTTCAAGTATGGGAGAGTATGCAAGCGGCGATAGAGCTGACCTTGGATAAGGCAGTACTAGGTTGCTCTATGCTGTAACCTCTTTGCTTTTGTCTGATCTTCCAGAAGTGTGCCCTTCCAAAGGTACTGTGTAATGGGGTCCATCTAGGATGGACCGTATTATACCGAGAAGATGAGGGCCGTCAGTGTGATGCTCGACTAGGCCAGTGTGTCCAACCGTACTGTCATGTTGAGGTCGGCTTTTGGAGAGCTAGCTAGCTTGGGTAGTGCGTTAGCTCGTATGTTTTCTACTTGAGGGATCTGCTGGATGTTGAAGTGCGCAAGCCGATGGATGAGCTCTTGCACCTTCTGTAGATAGCTTGCCATGGTGGGCGTTCGTGTCTTGAATTGGTCATGGATCTGGTTAGCTACTAGTTGAGAATCACTGAATGCTTCTATTCTTCAAGCTCCAAGGTCCAAGGCAAGGCAAAGTTCGGTGATCAAGGCCCCATACTCAACCTCGTTATTAGATGCTTAAACTCTAATCTGAGGGCGTGCTCTAACACAGTGTCATCTGGGCTGAGGAGGATGAGGTCGGCCCTGCTGCCTTGTCAATTCGATGAGCTGTCTAAATACAAAGTCCATATTAATGGCGGTGGGGCCGGGTCTACGGAAGTAAAGGTACACTCGACAATGAAGTTTTCCAGAGACTAGGCCTTGATTGCAGGATGGGGTGCATACTCAACATCAAACTCACTAAGCTCTACGCTCCACTTGATTAGGCAGCTAGATGCTTCTGACCTTTGAAGGACCTGCTTGAGGGGCTGATCAATGAGCACTTTGATGTTGTGGGCTTGGAAATATGGCTTGAGCTTCCTGGCCAAGGTGACCAATGCCAGTGCCATTTTCTCCAAGTTGGAGTACCGGGTTTTTGCGTCGCTGAAGACATTACTGGTATAGTAGATCGGCCTCTGTACCTGGTCTTCCTCCTTAACCAGCACCGAGCTGATGACCACATCCCCAATTGAGAGGTAGACCAATAGCTCATCCCTTGGGCTCGGTTTGGTGAGAAGAGGCGGCGAGTTCAGGTACTGTTTCAGCTCTTGAAAGGACCGTTCACATTCCTTAGTCCACTGGAAGTCCTTCAGTCGCTTGAAGGCTTTGAAGAAGGGCAAACACCGGTCCACAGATTTGGATATGAACCTGTTTAGGGTGGCTACTCTACCGGTGAGTCGTTGCACATCTTTGTGAGTTCGGGGCGATTGCATGTCGAGGATGGCCTGTATTTTCTCTAGATTTGCCTCAATCCCCCTTTGTGTCACCATGAACCCTAGGAATTTACCCGAGCTGACCCCGAAAGCGCATTTGGTTGGGTTCAACTTCGTCTTGTATTTCCTGAGGGTACCAAAGACTTCTTTTAGGTCGGCAAGGTGGTGCTCAACCTTTTTGCTCTTCACGAGCATGTCGTCGACGTATGCTTCCACATTTCGGCCGAGCTGATCCTTGAACACCTCATTCACCACCCGTTGGTAAGTGGCACCAGCATTCTTGGGGCCAAAGGGCATCACCTTGTAGCAATATAAGCCGTTGTCAGTGACAAAAGCTATTTTCTCCTAGTCACCAGGGTGCATTCGGATTTGATTGTACCCCAAGAAGGCATCCATAAAGCTCAGGAGTTCATGGCCTGTCGTTGCATCAATGAGTTGGTTGATCCTCGATGGAGAAAAGCTGTCTTTGGGGTAGGCTTTGTTTAGGTTAGTGAAATCGATGCATATCCTACACTTCCCATTGGCTTTCTTCACCATTACCACGTTGGTCAGCCAGTCAGGGTATTTGACTTCCGGAATGAAGCCGGCATCGAACAACTTTTGCACTTCATCTACAATCACTTGTCATCGTTCTATTGTGAAGCTCCTCTTCTTCTACTTGATAGGTCGGTAGCGGGGGTCGGTGTTCAGGCAGTGCGTGATGACTTCAGGGTCGATCCCCGGCATATCCGCCGCCGACCAGGCGAACACATCGGCGTGGTCCCTCAGCAGATGCGCAAGATCTTCCCGAAGGCAGTCATCTAGGAGAGAGTCGATCTAGACCGTCCTCTCGGGCTCTTCTTCGTTGAGTGGCACCTGGACGAGGTCTTCGACAGGTTGGCCACGTTGTGCTCTCACCTCATCCCTTAGATCATAGGCCTCGGCCATCAATGTTTTTATGGTTGGGCGTGGTCCTTGATAGGAGAGCAAGTAACATTGCCGCGTAGTTCTTTGGTCCCCACGCGCCATGCCCACTCCATACTCGGTGGGGAACTTCATGGCGAGGTGGAACGTTGAGATCATGGCTTATAGAGCATTAAGGGTCGGCCTGCCGAGGATAGCATTGTAGGACGAGTGGCAACAAACCACGATGAAGTCTACCATGGTCATTGCGGTAATGTCACCTTCTCCGATCAAGAGGGGAAGGGTTATCCTTCCAATGGGCAAGAGGGACTCCCCTGAGAAGCCCAGTAGGGGAGTGTTGATGAGGGTGAGGTGCTCTTTGTCTATGCCAAGCTTTTCAAATCCGTCCTCAAAGAGTACATGAGCGAAACTACCAATATCAACCATGATCCGTTGCATCTCAAAGTTAACAACCTTGGTTGTGATGACCAAGGCGTCGTCATGCGGGGTTTGGACTCCCCGAAGATCATCGTCAATGAAGGTGATAGACAGGTTGCGCTTCTTATTGTGCCCGTGGTTATCGATTTCACATAGTTGTGCATACTTCTTGCGCCCCGAGCTGCTCTTCCCTCCTGCGGCGATTCCTCCCGATATGATGTAGATCACACTAGCAGGAGGGGCTCGGGGTGGTGGTCGAGCATTCTCTACACGTTGTTTTTCCTGTGTGGGCTTCTCGTTCTTGTTGACGAACCCGTTGAGGTACCCGCACCTGATCAGGTCCTCGATGTGGTTGCGTAGGTCGAAGTAGTTTTCCATGTCGTGGTCATGATCCTTGTGGAATTCGCAGTAGTTGTCGCGATTCCTCTTGTTGGCTTGTGTCTTGATCTTCTCGGGCCATCAGACATAGTTGCGGTCACGGATTTTCATCAGAACTTTAGACCACGGTGTATTCAGCGGTGTGAAGTTTCGATAGGTTGGCAGAGGTGTCCGTGGTCTATGATCGGGTTGGCGGTCTTGCCTCTTATGGTCTCGGTCTGATCTTTCTGACTTCTGCTCCTCATTATCTCTCATTTTCTTGTCGAGCCTCTCTTCTTCGTCCTGCAACTATGTTTGCGCTTCTTCCGCGTTGATGTATTTTTCCTTATGACTCATCAGCGCAGCCAGGGTTCGTGGAGGGTTATTGGAGATGGAGAAGTTGAATGACGATGGGCTGAGGCCGTGTTGAATAGTGGTGACAGCCACAGACTGGTTCAAGTTTCTAACCTGTAGTGCCTCTTTGTTGAATTTTGCCAGGTAGTCCCTGAGAGATTTGACTTTCCTCTAGCGTACCTGCATGAGGCTGGCCAAGGTCTTCTAGTGCTTTTGACTCGCTGTGAACTGTACACAAACTTGAGTTTCCAACTGCTCCCATGACACTATGGAGCGTAGAGGCAGAGATGAATCCCAGGTTAGGGCTAGACCTGTGAACATGGCCACTAGGGCTTTGCACATCAGGCCTTCGAAAGATCTGTGTAACATTAGCTGAGCCTTCAGTACCTCGATGTGAACGGCGGGATCAGTGTTTCCATCGTACTTGTCAAGCTGAGGTGCCTGCCATCCTGTGGGAGGTACCTCGTCCACAATCTCCTGAGTGAAAGGTGGTTCCTTGGCGGTTGAAGCAGTTGATTGCGCGGGCTTATCTATAATCAGTGCCATGCTTCTCTAGCCTTGGTTGGGTTCCAATTCTTCCAAGCGCTGTCGAAGTTCCTGAATCTCGTTATCCCTATGGTCTAGGGCCGCGGTGTGCATTGCCCTTTCCTTCTTAAAGCGTACTGTGCGGTCTTTCATGAAGCTAGACTCGGTGACAAAAACCATGCGAGGCAACGTTCGTCTACCGAGCCTTTCTTTGGCAGAGATCCATGTGGTTTGGTGCGTCCTACTATGAGAGCGGACGGAGGGGGCCGACCTTCTTGTTGTATCTTGCTTTTCTTGGTTGGACAATGTTACACCCTTGTCTGCCCGGCGCACTTTGGGGTCCTCGAGGCGAGGATCATCCTTCGTACTAGGGCTGTTCATAAGAAGGTCCAACCTGACCAAACCAATCAACCCGGACCGACCCAACCCGAGTCGGTCGGGTTTTCATCAGCACGGGTCGGTTTCGGGTTGTGCAAATTCCTAAACCGGTTATTCGGGTCGGTTTCGGTTTTCACACAAGAAAACCAAACCGACATAGTTCCTAGTTTAAACATGAAGTTCCAAAGCCCATTAGGCCACCTAGTTTTTGAATGGTTGCAAGAAACTTTGGATTAGTGAATAGTGATTAATGAACAACTTTTGTGATTAACTTTTCATTTAAATTTTATCATAGGAGATGGCTGAAATGATGTTCAATTCATGACTGTTTTTAAAATTAGCAAGATTTTATCATAGGGATGAACTTAGAACCGAAACCGACCCAACCCGACTCAAACTGACCAGGTCGGTTTTGTTTAACACTGGGTCGGTTTCGGTTTCTATGTCAGGTAACCCGACCAAGTCGGGTCGGTTGGAAAAACTGTAGTAAACCGACCCAACCCAACCCATGAACAGCCCTACTTCGTATGCGTCGGGGCATGAGGGGGGACAGTCTTGTTGGGCAGTGCCACGGATCCTTGGTTCTGCATCATTTTGAAGATCTTATTGGCCTTTGCTTGTGGAATTTCTTGATGCAGAGGGTTGTGATGCCGAGACTCCCGAGATGGTGATCGGCCCGTTGATCGTTCAAGCTAGTTCTTGGGCATCTTGATCGCTTTCTTGATTGTGCGGTGAGGAGGGAAGGATTTTCAAGAAAGGCTTTTGTGCATTTCCCACAGACGACACCAATTTGATGCTGCTCAATCCAAGGTGGTGCACGAACTGAGAAGAGCAACCAAATAATCCTTGCCAATAGGGCAGTGCCCAGCTACAAGGACGAGGCCATGCTTCAAGACCTGTGATCAAGAAAGGAGAAGTCAGAGACCCGATGAGTTATCCCCGGGTAGGTACTTCGACGCTCAAGTTAGTAGGAGGTGATGGATGGTTGGGCCGAGCTATAGGGATGCTGGTCCGAGCAGAATAGAAGTATGGGTGTCAGAAGTCGGAATCCCTTACCGTGAGCATGGAATACCTTTTATAGCCAAAGATCTATTTCTTGGTCGGATTGGGCTTCCGGGGTTGTTGGGATGAGGTTACTCGTTGAGGTATTCGGGGCAAAGTCCTAATCCCCGGCAGAGTTGTCTTCCCCACTCCTCTTTATTCGCAGTTATGCTTATCCACGCCACGAGTAGCTGACGTGGCTGGGGGGATAAGATGGGGGGCCACAGTAATAGCATAGCCTGGCCCAGGTTGAGGAATGAGCGTGCTACAGAGCTGGCCGAGCTATGCCGACGTGGCTGGGCTGCCCAGGCGATGACTAGGCAGCCACATGTCTCTCTGGACCAGCTCAGCCATGACCCGAACAACATCATTTTCATCATAACCAGTTCCTTCAATCTCTGTTTCATTTGCCAACTCAATACCTGCTCTAGCATCTTCACTCATTGCTTGGTCAATTCCCAATATCTCTTGCATTTCATCGTACATCTCCATGACACAACCCTTTACATTAGCTACAAGTGGATTGACTTGCATTGTACAATTCATAATAAATACATGCTTCACTAACCAATTTTTTATAAATGAAAACTTACATAAATATATGTTTACTTGTAGATACTCTTTTCAAACTTCAGGATCTACTTGAATTTGATTTTTTTTTTGTTTCATTCCAATCGAAACCACTTGTACCTAACAACTTCTTAGACTTTGTGTAAATTGGCTTTAAGGTTCTCATCCTACTCTTAATGTGTGGTGTTTTTAGTTCAACCCTGAATCTATCAGCCATTTCCTTGCATTCATATGGGTATGCTAATGTTTTGAACCCCTTGTCAATCTTGTTGCCTAAGGCAACTTGATCAGTAAGTAGTTCAATTAATACTTTATCCATCGAACCACTCCAACAAAGTTGTCAGATTCTTTCATGCTTAGTATAAGTAGAGTGAGGGGCAGATAGGATGTCCTTACCATCCTTTTTGCTTCCAATAGATAAAACTTGGGTATCCTTTCCAAAACCACCCCTAACAGGCATCATATCCCATAAATAAATAGCATACATGTGATTAACAAATACATTAAGAAATAGAACACAAACGAGTCATAAAATCCAATTAACATATTGGTTAATCCAATTAAAGATGTTTATAATAAACTAACATGTTCAAAAAGCTAATTAAAGAACACATGCAATAATAAAAGCAATGGTTCAACATCGATGAGATTCTAGTAATTAAGACACATCATCAAATAAGACCTCGACGCATTCTCCTCCTGTCATGGAACATGTCTGATCCAATTTGATACCTAAATGATAGCCATCTTACTAATTCATTCCTTTGGAGTCCGTGTTAGAAATAATGGGAGGGGGTCATTATCTACATCTTCAACCTCATATACCATAACACGTTTATCTGCTTCTTGGATCCCTTCTCAAGTAACCTGGTTGAATGGATCAACTCCCATTATGTGATTATGAAGCACATAATTTTAACTTGTGTAGGAAGGTCGAAGTGTTAGGTGGCATCAAGAATGGCCCATCTCTTTTTTAAAATGCCAAAAGCACGCTCTACTATATCTCTCTTGGAGATTCCGACAACTAACCTCATACCTCATTGAGGTTGTATCTTGTGCCTCGATAAGGAGATAGGAATCCTGACGTGCTTCTATATCCAACATCTATGAGGTAGTACTTCTCTATATTTACACCAAACACAATTAAGAAAGAAATCAGCTCAAAATTTACGTAATGATTGGTGGTATGTTAAGGATGATTAGATAACTATATAGTTTGACTGGAGGCACATTAAGTTTTTTATCCTTTTGTAAGGAATCATAGAGGATATAGCATCTATAACTGAACCCTCCCACCCAGCTAGTACATAGGTAAGTTTTAGATCAAATGTGACTATTGCCATCACATTTTGCGTTGTCTTTCCCCTCCTTCCATGAAATGTGCCTTGCTTTTCAACATGCACCTTGCATAGGATATGATTGCCATTTATTGCACCTACGCAGTCCTAAAGTTACACTAAAATAGGGTCACTATTATTGTGTGTTGATTTTATGTGTATGCTTAATTAGATGGATAGTTGGAACATACCTTGAAATAGGGCATGAAACGAGGGCCATTACTGATTTGGGGGGTATGTGTTCTCCAGATGGTTGTATGACTAGTATGGGATATAATCTAAGAACAACATGTAGGACTTTGTGAAAATAACAGCTTACGGTCTCATGAGAACGTTCCAACCGTGCATGAGTAACATTATTCCGGACATTATGTCCAATAGTGTGTAAAAACATTGCAACTTGCTCCTCTACATTCATATGATTGGTTGGTTGAAGTCCACCATGTAATGTAAGCAAATCACACAAGGTCGAGAAACACACTCTTCTCATCCTAATTTGTGAAAGACATACTGTATTCATAAATATGCACTTGAGATAAATTCCTCTACACAGACTTCTAATCTCTTTTATTCTTCAGCTTGCAACCAATTTTTTATATCTCATCATGACAACTACCATGAAGAGGCCAAATATGGCTGTAATGACCCCACCAACCCTCCTTCATATGGCATTGTCCAATGGGGGTGTCATGTCTGGTGAACAAACAACAAAAGGATAGTAGAACAATAATTAATATTCTATCAAAGTCTAATAAAATTAGAATAGAGCTAAGAGCAACCCATTAGTTTAGAGATAAGAACAAGATTGTTGATCTTTCTGTATATGTTATTTTTTTAAAGAAATCATTGAATTCCTCGACTATATATTGTCACTAATTTACATACAAAGCCATGAGATGCATTCACAAATGGGGAGATTTGAGCCTTGGTTTCTTTTTTGGGAGGTGAATGCTATATTTATGTTTTGTTAGGAGTTTCTTAATTTTCATGTGCAATGTTTCTTGTGCCATATATTATTTGTTCATATTCAATTTATACTTATCTTTACCTTTTATTTAAAGTATGTAGAAGCATATATACTGACATTCTTTGAATATATTTTTTCTTTATTGGTAAAACTCTCTAGTAACACCACTTCAAATTTCAGATCATAAACCATACCAGTATCAAAATTTTCAATTTTAAAGTTGAAGGCATGAGGGCTGATTTGGGATTTCAATTTGTAATTTCTAAAGAAAGAAAACTGAAGTTCCTAAACTAAAGGGTCATTACCTAATGGTCCTAATCTTTGGAATTTTTCTGCATAGCGGTTTCTATGACTCGAACTCACATTCTCTCACATGTAACATAAATTCTCCTAACTCCAGGTTTCAAAGTTCCTATTCCTGATTGAAATCTGAACTGGAAAGGTGCTACTCACCAATCTGAACTGAACCATCTAATACTAGTCTTCAACATTCCTACATAAGATAGTGAAGGCAATGAGAAATGGCCTTAATAGGTGGTGATATTCTTATGACGAGGACAAAAGTGTTCTCTGGTGATATTCTTTCTTTTGATCTTCAATCAGATCTGATAGCATATAATGTCAAAAGCAATTAATATTGGAGCCGACAAATGGAACCACAATTGGACTTTTCTACCTTATCCACTTCAAGAACCACAAGCATCACCCATTTACTCCCTTTATATGAATTACAGAAATGACCTCCATTAACAAATAGCTTTCAGTTATCATACATCAAGCAAACTGCAAATGATATACAATGCATGTAATGGCTTGATAGGTTCTTCTGTTTATATCCCTTGTCATTTGGGCTCTTCTGTTTATATAATTCCTATTGTTTGTTTTCACTCAATGGACATCTGAGGTCTGAAGACATTTTAGACATCTCAGATTGTTTAGTACAACATCTGAATCTGAACTCAATTCGTTGTTGCTTTATTAGACACCAAAGTTTAGCTTTACCAAATAACCCATCCGTTCTGCATCTTCTATTAAAAGATCCAACATGGGCAGGTTGAACCAGGTTTGAAGGCTACATTGGAAAAAAAGTTCAGAAAAGAAGACAACACTTTTAACTGATATTTCCTTGCTCTTAAATCATTATCATAGGACATTGTTAGTGGAGGTTTTTTTTTTTTTTATGACACAGCATCATAGGACCTGCATGGATTTGTAGCTTTAACATTCTGCACTTAAGTTTTGCTATAGGTCATTGTTTTATAAAAGGAGAGAGTTAGGTGAATTCCATAGATTTATTGACTTTTTCTCACATGGGCTCAGATAATCGATTGGCTTTTATTACCAATAATAAAACTCATGGCTTTTCTTTGTAGTCATATGGATAATTTGGTTAATTTACATATTTTATGGGGGGAGTGGGGGGTCTGGTCAGAGGTGGGGATGGCAATGTCTATTGGGCTCATAGTGGACTGATTGGATTCTCTAACATTGTTTTTGTATTGAGAAGTGTAAATAAGATAGTTTTGTTTCCAAAAGCAAATGAATGTATATTCTGGTTACAGCTGAATTTGCACAAACTGCTTGCAAAGATGTGGGAGGAAATGGGACTTGTAACAGTTTATACAAAGCCATAGCGGCTGCAACCTGATTTCACAGGTCCAGTATAGGCTACCTAGGGTGCACACATTTGTGCTTGGACACTTGGTCACACTTGGTTAGTAAAAGTTGATTTTGTACATTCAACATAAATGTATAATCAGCACTTGGTTAGTAGAAATTAAATTAGTGAAGCACAGATTTAGAATATAGAAAAAAGATTTAAAATACAGGCTTGGACACTTATTGGAATTCACTCAGTATAAATGTATAATCAAGGTCATACATTTAATGTAGAATAAACCAAGAAAATATGTTTTAAAAAACAATTACAATATAATAAAAAATAAAGAATAAAGCATTTGAAGTGGCAAACTCTGGCCACCTGAGTAATATGAGCAACTTTCTATTGATGATTAAGAAAACTCTATCAAATTCCTCAACCACACAATCCTTCAATAAAGTTCTAATCACCCAACTGTAAGGCAGAACCTTAGTTTGAAAAAACCAGAACACTGTAAATAAATTCAACTTGGGAAAGTATCAGATTCTAATTCCAACTTGAATGAGAAAGATCTGCACTAGAACATAAAAAGGAATACAAAGATTCCTCGGACCATCTTGAATGAGAAAGAATTAAAAAATCTCATCACCAAACAAATTATGAAAAGTTGTTTGTGTACATATCACACAAACAACCCTTTCTAATCATGTCATTGCATTCATGAATTATATTTAAAGAATCCCATGTATGAAAATAGGAGACTTATTTAAAGTTCTTTAATTACCACTGCAGTGTTGGCAACAAGATGGTGTCCGAATATTTAATCTAGAATATACTTAGCAATAATAGAACCATGATCCCCTTCATATCATGTATCATATTATAAAATAGAACCATGGCATATGAAGTTGATTCTCATATTATGTAACATATTATATAATATAATGCATGGTCCATGATCCCCTTTGAGGCTGATACTAACTCTTAATTCATAATCATCTGAGGACAATTTGAGCCTCAGGCCCACAACCCAAACCCAGAAGGAAATTTGTCTTGGTCCATTGATCAATTTGTTACCTAAATATGAAGGCTCAGAACTTTCCCATCAAAAAGGGCATGCTTTTGTGTACAACTGCATGACTGGCTTGAGCCATTGAGACACAAGATGACCTAGGGGCATGTCTATATGTTCAGAGTATAGGTTTTGATCACACACAAATGTTTTGAGAAATTTCAGGATCACAAGTTTTTGTATTAGAAAACAATAATCCCTATAGAAAGTCTAATAGTTCATCTTTACAATTTACAGACTATAAATCTTTTTAGAAAACAATAATTCTAGCATACTTGAACAAGCCTTGTGTTTCACGTTTGTTCAAAAGTGCTGGGAGATCACAAAGTGCAAGAACCTGGGGGATAAAAAAAAAAAACATGACAACAATCAAGAACTGCTCAAGTTGACCACCCTTGGCCACACTTTCCATGAGTAGTTAATGCTTTTTCTAAAACCTATGAATAGATAATGTTTGCAAACCTCTCTGAAAAAGCTATGAATAGCTAATGTTTTCTGGCTAGAGAGAGTCCTAAAGAACCCATATGAAGGTATGAATAGCTATGAACCTCTCTGAAAAAGCTATGAATAGCTAATAGTTAATGCTTTACTTTTATTTCTAGTAATTTCTTTTCTTCTTCCAATGAAGGTAATTGCTCATAAAATGCAGGTTGTTTAACATGTAAAACCAAACACTCAGACAATGGTTTATGGATAACATATGGAAACTAACCTTTCATCCTAAGCTTGTCTTAGTCATCAAATCAGTTTGAAATGTTCAAAAAAAAATACAGAAAAAGGCCATGTATTACAACAAGCACTACCTAATTCTTGAGTTATTCTAATTCCATATACTGCCCCATTCCATTTTTTAGGTCCATTTTGTAGTTCAGGTTTCTCTATCAACAACAGAGAATTTCATCAGAATAGAAAATACCTATATAGCCTTCATTTCATCATTCTTTCCATACATCTTACCATAATTTATATTTGTACTCATCCACTATTTCAGTTGTCCAGATCAATGGCTTGGGTCTGTCATCTATACTCTGGATACATTGTAAATCAACTTACCCTATAACTGTTCATGGCCATTTATTTCTGACTTCATTATGCTCCATCTACTGGTTTTACAATTTAAGTAGAATAACCTTGAAACTAATCCTACAAGTATATTGGCTCAAATGGACTTGTATGGTAGTTTACCATGCCTAGCTATCACTCACATACAAATGGAATAATCCATTCACATTAGAGCAAACCTCAACCAAGCTAGTGACCTCTGTAACTCTATCCATTCAGTTACTAAAATAGTTTGGAAATTGAAGGTGCCAAAAAGATTCAGGTTTTTTCCTTTGGAGAGTTTTACGTGGTTTGGTAGTAATCTCTGATATATATTTTGTTGGCTAGGGGCTTTATTGCTTCCTCTATTTGTACTTTTTGTGGTCATCAAAATGAGAATCTTTTGCATGTTGTCTCTACCAATGCCCTTATGTTAGAAATGTATGATTCTCTTCTCCTTGGGGTTTAAGAGCCATTTTTAACTCTTACCCAAACTTGTCTCAAGTCATTTTGTATTACTTTATCATGACACTATAACCAGGATTGTGACACCAGATTAGTTTTACAATACAAATTGACTAAAGCAAAAGATTAAACTAATGATTTTATAGATCCCAATTAATTCCCATTAGAAGAAAACTAAGTAGTTCACTTTCTTACATTTGATGACTAAATAAGAATAATTCTAAAATTAATAGGAGTGAAGAATGTTTGAGAAATTTGCCAACCCAACCAGGTTGGGTAAGTTTTGGTTTGATCATTTGTAAATCGACCAAAATCGAATCAACCCGATCATAGATATATATTAATATTTTATATTTTAAATATAATTTTAATACAGGAAAGTGGGAAAAATCCCATGTTTTTTAATTTCAAATGTTTTATATTATAAATTTAAATTATTTATGTATTTATTAAGAATATTGTTGTAACTTTAAATTTAAATTTAATTTTCAAAGTTTAAATGTTTTAAGCCAACTAAACAAACCAAAAATTGACCAAAACTGATACTAGCATTTTTAACCAGTCACTAACCTAGCCGATTGAACCATCTGAACCACCACCATGCCTTGATTATGGATCTGGTATTGAAACTTGCCCTTCTGTCAAAAACCGTTGACATGGTCAAAACTACCCAACCCAAATGGTTCAACCATTAACCCGTTCGACCTGGTCAGTGGTCACTAGGTTGCGGGTTTGCACACTTAATGTATGTGCAAACTTTCAAAGGCCATAACTTTGCACTCCAATGTCCAATTAAGGTGATCTTTTTTTTTTGGATAACTTTTCGAGATCTATGCATCGCAAGGTGCCATGGGTGTCTTGCCTTGCTATTTTTGGAAAACAACCCTTTTTTGCCTCAAATCACAATTTTTTTAATATTTTTATAAATAAAAAAATAGAAAACTGAATTAATAAACATAAATAAAATATAAAATAATACATATATTATATACACATTTATATATGTATATAAATATATATTTATTTTAATATATAGAGTGCTAACATGGAAGAGTCTAACCCATTCAACCCAAATGGTTGAACTAGTGAACGCAACCTGGATGCAAAAGCAGGTCGGTCTTTGGGTTAGTTTTTTAAACATTGACCGATACAACTCAAGTTGGTCAGTTTTCGCTAATTGGTTAGTTTCAAATGACCAACACTCCAACCTAACCAAATAAGTTTGGTTGCCCAAACAATTTGCAACTGAACTAACTAGTGAAAACTCCTAATTTTAACTAAATTAATAGTCAAATATTTAACAAATAACAATAGTTTAACACCCCAATAATTATTGAAAATTTATAGCAAAAATACACAATTATTGAAAATAAATTTATAACAAAAATACAAAAAAAAAGCTTCAATACCTCTAAGTTATTTAATATATTTTTACTATTTCAATCATATTCCAACTTTTTAAAATTGTTTATATTTTATATTCTTATTATCGAATATTATTAAATCTATTATAATTAATTTTGTGTTTTGCTAAAATTTTTAAAGTTATAGAATAATTTCATTATTTAATTTATTTTTTGTCTTTAAAATAATGTTTAAAATATGATTTAGTTATTAATTTTTTTATATTTGAAACATTTAAAAATTAGTTATTTGCAATATTATTTAGTTATTTTTAAATTATTTATATTTTATATTCTTATTATCTAATATTATTAATTCTATTATGATTATTTTTGTGTTTTTGATATTTTTAAAAGTTATTACATAATTTCATTGTATACTATTTTTTTAGTTTTTTAAATAATATTTAAAATATGATTTAGTTCATAGATTTGTTGATATTTAAAATTAGTTATTTACAATATTATCATTATTTAAATTTTTAAAATATTAATTATTTATTAAATTGAATCATCCATAAAATTATAATTTATACTATTTCGAATATTATGAAATCCATTACCATTATTTTTTTACTCCTAAGAAATCTTTTAAATTTATTACATAATTTCATTATTTTAACCATTAAAAATTTATTTATGTTAAATTTTTCATCATTTAAAATATTTGTTATTTAAATATTAAAATAATATGTAAAATATTTAAATATGTTTTGTTATTTAAATTTTATTTATTTTAAAGTGATTAAATAATTTTAAATATTTTGTTATATAATTGTATAGCTATTTTAATATTTTGTTCTTTAAAATATGTAGATATTGAAATATTTAAATAATATTTTTAAAATTTTAAAATTTTATTATTTGAATAACACTTAAATATTTTTTACTTAATTTTTAAAATATTATTTAGTTATTAAATTGAATAATCTATAAAATTATAATTTATGGATTAAGAACAAATTAGAGTAAGGATTGGCTTTACAAAGACTCTTATTTCTTTCCTAAAAATTTAGTTTTATTAGTTTCCTAATAAAAAGGATAAGAAAAAGGAAAATAAGGCATGTTGATGTGGCAACTCCATGGGCTTCTAAAGGGAATCTTGCACCCCTCTAGAATATCTTAATTGGGGTAATGGAGCAAGGAGAGACCACCTGATGTGTTCCTCTTTACTTTAGTATATAGATATATTGATACGAATATTTTAGGTGAGAGAGTAGATATAGATTGGAGAGAGATTTTAGGAATTGATTGGGGAATGGGGTAATATGATATGTTCCTAATTGCTTAGAGGAGATATCTTAAGAGAAATAGATTCTAGGAATATTTTTTAGGTAATTGGGTTGGAAATAGAAAGGAAGAGTTTGGTGACTTGGCTTAATGGGAGGGGTGAGAATGGGAAGGGAGAGAGAATTAGAAAGGGGGTTTAGAGAAAGGTGAGGCAATGTGATATGAACAACCTTGCTTTATATATATAGTATAGATATTAAAATGGAATAATTTGATATGGCATTTGTCTTTTTTCTCTTTTCTTTTTAATTTTTGATTTTTTTTTTTAATTTTCCATATTTCCATGTGTAACCTATTATGGTCTAAGGCGCCACTGCACAAAGCCAATAAACACTTTTGTGTTTTGCAAGAGAGATTTCCAATCATTATCGAAAAGAGGGAGAGTAATGGAGATTTACGGTCATTTAATGTAAGCAAATGACCTGCTTTTAGAATCCCTTTAATGTACAATTGTTTTTATTGTTCAATCCACCTCATAAACTCTTATTGGATTGTATAGTTGGAATAGTGTCAAGTGGGGGAATGAATCAAAATTCAAGGAGGTAATGAATTTTGTTGTTGTACAATTGGAAAAGTGTCAAGTGAGGGAATGAATCAAAATTTAAGGGGGTAATGAATTTTGTTGTTGTACAGTTGGAACAGTATTAAGTGGGGGAATGAATCAAAATTCAAGGTGGAGTTGTTGGTAAATAAAATAAAGGGAAAATTCTTGATGAGTACCCTAGACTTTAGGGGTTGTGTCAAGTCAGTCCTTAAACTTCAAAACGTGTCTATGCAGTACCTTGAACTTTTAGGATGTGTCTAACAGGTCTCTATCGTTAACAGTCTGTCAGTTAATTTTGGAAATGTCAAAACTACCCATCGGGTGTCATCTAATTTTCTTTATCTGCCACTTCCACATAAACCAAATTATAAAACTCCTTCCATTTAAATCTGGATTCTAGTAAACTATGTTGTCATTCAACCTTGAATCGTAGCTAAGATAGGAAGGTTGAAGCAACCATCCAAGATGGATTTGAGCATGGTTTTAAAATGGAACCGTTCTGGCCACCGATTTCCGGGTCGATGGTTCGAACAAACGGCCCGTTCTGACAAAAAATTTAAAAAGTAATTAAAAATAAAAATGACTAAAAACCAATGAACGGGTCAGACTATTTGACCACTCAAGTCAACGAGTCGTAGAATCAATCAACTTGACTGATTCAACGGTTTTTAGCCAAGGACCGGGTTTGGGGTAAAACGGAACCGGTTGCCTGGATGGTCCCAGATCCAACGGTCTGACCATCCAAGTCAACACAGAATGTGGTTTCAGTCATCGCCGAAACTTGGTCAATTCTTGGCACTACCATTGGTTCATTCAAATATGTTATTGGCACCGTGGTCAGTTCCTGGCACCGTCGTAGCAATGGCGTAGCTCTTCAGTCTCAAGATATATAGAAGACAATGAACAATGTCTTCTTTAAAGGATAGTTTTGATATTTTAAAAGTTTTAAGTGGCACATGTCATCACGTGATATAGATAACTGACGGAATGTTAATGATAGGGACCTATTAGACACATTCTAAAAATTAGGGATACTACATAGATATGTTTTGAAGTTCGGGGACTGACTTAACACAACCCCTAAAGTTTAGGGTATTGATCAAGAATTTTCCCTAAAATAAAAAAAACAATAAAAAATTCCTAAGTGGATTGAACCATAAATTTCTCTAATTAACCTTTGTATATGTTAGGGGGTGTACTTTTTGAGTTCATAGGTGGGGCTGTTAATTTTTTTACAAAAAAAAAAGTCCTTATTGTACGGATTGTGTTAGAGGATATTAATAATTGCTTTTTGCAATATAAATATAATTTAATAAAGATAATTTATTATTCATAAATATCAAGTATTATTAATAGGTTATATTTATTAATTATATTGTTAATAAATCATAGTATGATAATTATTTTATTTATAAATAATGCATAGTTAACTATAACTTAATTAATTAAACTTAACAATTTAATTAATCTTAACCAATTAATAATATAACATAAATTGTCAAAAAATCTAGTAAAATTACACAAAAATTTTAATTTTAAAATCAGTATTTATTAATTTCAAATGCACTTAACTTCAAGGCTAAGCTTGGGCCCAAAACATCAAGCCTGACTCGAGCTCTGCATGGCCCATAAATAATATATAAAATTTTATATTACAAAATGTATAACATAATTTTTATGTACATATTAATGATATTATATTATATTATATATATAATATTTTATGTATTTACCATTTTATACATAAAATTCATAGGCTACGATTTAGGCCCCATCTTATTCAGCCTAGGCTATAGCCCTTATTAGTTATTAGAAGGGAAAATTTTGGTTGTTTGCACAAAACACCGCAAGCTGTTTGATTTTTCCCTATGCATGACACATATTTACTACCAAATGTTCAAAAAATAATAGCGTTAAAAAAGAGTTCAATATGCCTTCTCAATTGTCAAAAAAATAATAAATAAAATACAATTTACTTTTTTTTCAAAAAAAAAAAAGGGAGAACTCTGCCATGAATTGTATGTTACTGTTTACATATTGTCCTAAAATACCTTATTGTTTCTAAAAACTGACATCACCATTAAGTGCTAACAGAAAGAAACGAAATGTTGAATTTGCCCTTTATTATTCTTCAAATTTCAAAATAAAACCCAACTGATGAGCAATTTCAATGATGATGCCTAATCTCTTTTTCCGGCGAACTGTGTTTCACCTTCGGAAGAGAGACCTAATACTGGCACCCCATTAGTTGGAGTCCTACTCCTACCTTGAATTCTGATTCGGTTAGTTGCAGTTAATGTTGTTGTTGGTGTCCGTCACCAGCTACAACCTCAAAAACTAAAAACGGCTCTGCCTCTTTCTCTCCTCTTCCCCTTCCCCTGCCTCTTTTGGTCTTCTTAAGAAGTAGGAAGCTTGTGTTGTGTTTTCGTTTATTTTGTTTTTGAACCAGAAAATCAGGGAGATTCTCTCACTTGGATCTTTACCCATCAAAACAACATTATTATGGTTTTGGTTGTTTCTTAATTCTTCTCATGAATTTCCAAATGTCATTCTATTATGGGCTTTCACTTTTTTTTTTTTTTTGTGAACTCTTGAACTACATCCCTAATTGGCATGCCATTTTCAAGTGCTAGAGGAAACAAATCCGAAAGAAGGGAAGAATGGAAGCGCAAAAATGACTCTTCCTTGTCATTAATCAAAAGAATTCAAGCTATTTGCATCTGAACAAGAACAATCTGGAACATATCATTACAGATCATTTGAACTGTGAAACGGAAGCAAATCAGTTCTGATACAGATCAGTTCCATTGCTGAAAACTGTTGATGGAGCATGCTTCCAATGCCAAATACTATGAGTTCTTCACGAGACCGGATCTGCTCCTCACTACTGGCGCCTCACACTCACATCCTATCATGAATTGGGAACATCTCCCATACTTAATAATTATTATTCATGGGAGATGTTCCCAATGCACGGTGGATGTGTCTGTGAAGCGCCCATTTGTGAGGAACAAATCCCGCTTCGTTCTTCACTTAAATAAATATTCACCCAATATTGGACAAAGATAAGACTCACGAGAATCCCGGATAGACTCGCAAGAGTCCCAGATAGGAAGTAGAGTCCCGGATAAACTCGCGAGAGTCCCGGATAGGAAGTCTTTTTCTTTTGCTTTTCTTTTTGGATTAGGAAGACCTTTGTTTTTAGAAAGTTTTGGGGAGCAAGGAACTCCATCGTTTGTATATAAATATCATAAGGTATCAATGGAAAAGGGACACCTTTGGCTTCCGAAATTTTTCATGGTATTAGAGTCGTTGCTATTCGCTGCGCAACCAACGGTTATTGCTGCAGATCTTTGATCCGACCACAACTTGTTATCTTCGAGACTTCAACTATTTTTTTCTTCACAGACTTTGCCTGTCAACTGGAGAGAAGAGGAGTTTTCGATCGCCGGGTGTCATCGCTGCAGCCGTGGCATAGAGGAACCGCCGACTGCCAGGCCACATCCTCAACATCAACTCGTGATCCGAACCTGTATCTAGATCCTTGATTTGTACCTGCATGCCCGCCCCATTATTCACCTCCTCCACCTGCTCACCTTCCATGAATGGGAGTACATGAGCTTGAACCAACGCCTTCTTCAGCATAAGCCGAGAAAGGTTGTCTACGTCGCTTATCGTCAGCGTCTTCCTTAATACCCAGGGATCTTCGTGCAACTTCAGTTCTGTCGATATACCGAAGTGATCATCGTTTAATCCTCGGGGGCGATCATGCTAGCGATTCATCCTTTCAACTGCGGTAGGATCGATCCGAAAAAACTCATCACTTTGATCTCCTCTCTCAAGGCGGTTGTGGCGTGGATTCATCCTTTCATCAATTGCGGCAGCGTGGACGATGGGGAATATGATTTCTTGTAGGTTTCCGTTGTTGCTCTCCTCACCAGCAAAGAAACCGGAGAAGGTGACTTCCTGTGCTTCTGCAGAAACTTGGTGATAGTAAAATAATCCAACTGAAAGGGAAAGGGAAAGCCATTCCTTGGGTACAGTCGAAGAATTAGCCAATTTTTTTAGCACCATTGTCGAAACCCCTGCAACGCTGACTTCTTGATACTTCACCTTAGAATTATATTAGAGACAATACTGATCGGTCACTCAACTCAAGTAGTGTTGTTGATCAGTCACAACGGGTATGTTATGGACACACCAACCGGCAGCGCACTGCAGCGCAGTCATAGGTAGCAGCACGCACGGCAGTGCCGCACAGCAACACGCACCGCCCGGCAGCGCGCAGCACGCAGCACGCACCGCCAGCAGTACGCAACACGCACCGCACGACAGCAACACTAGGCAGCAGCACGCACCACACGGCAGCAGCACACACCTCACGGCAGCAGCACACACCGCACGACAGTAGCACTGCGAGATGCGCGTGCCGCCCGACAGTAGCGGCAAGGCGGGGCCCACATGACAACTTATCAGGGTGGGGCCACACTTATCTTACCATATCAGCTCTGCCCGCCAACTCGCCACCAACTACACCATTCCTTATCCCTTATCCCTTATCTTATCTTATCCTTATATTATCTTAAGTAAGAGTTGTGTTACCATTAGGAGTAGGTAATTAGGAGTTTGAGTTCAAGTTGGAGTTTGAGTTTAATTAGGAATTTCCTTCTGTAATCTCCTATTTAAGGAGCTACGAATTGAAATGAAGGCATTTAGTTTTCCAGTCAAGAAAAGAGTGAGGAGAGTTCGGGTGGTCTCTNCGCACCGCCCGGCAGCGCGCAGCACGCACCGCCCAGCAGCACACTGCCGCACCGCACGGCAGCAGCACTAGGCAGCAGCACGCACCGCACGACAGCAACACGCACCACACGGCAGCAGCACTATGAGACGCGCGCACCGCCGACAGCAGCAATAGGAGGGGAGCCCACTTACCTTGCCACTCTAGCCAACTCGTCGCCAGCTGTATTACCCCTCATCCCTTATCCTTACCTTATCTTATCTTCTTAAGAGTTCGGTTTGCCACTAGAAGTAGGAGTTGTGTGACCATTAGGAGTAGGTAATTAGGAGTTTGAGTTTAAGTTGGATTACCCTAGCCTAGCCGAATCCAACAAGGAGTTTCCTCCTGTAATCTCCTATTTAAGGAGCTACGAATTGAAGTAAAGCATTGAGTTTTTCAGTCAAGAAAAGAGCAAGGAGAGTTCGGGTGGTCTCTTGGACAAATCACCCATTCAGTTTTCCACAATAGGCTCTGCATGCAAGGGAAGGCGCAAGGGAAAGCAGGGCTTTCTCCCTGTGGACCGACCCGTGACGAGATCCTACGCGCGGGCCCATAACATTTTGGTATCAGAGCCAAGCGTCATGGGCGATATGGAGCAGTTATCATCCAAGGTCCACGAACTGGAACATAGGCTAGCTGAAACCAACATGGAGATTCGTGAAGTCAAGGAAGATGTCCAGGAGCTGCGACACCTGCTGGAAGCATTCCTCTCCAACAAAGAAGGGAGTTCTGAGGGAATCGCCAATACAAACAGTCGTCGTCCGGCCTGGGCAGAGGCATCCAGTGAACAGCATATTGCTGCCCCGACAGCCGCAGTTATTCCCAAGTATAACTGCTTGGGGTTTCCCTCATACAACGGCAGCAGCGACCCATTGGGTATGCTGTACCGCTGTGAGCAATTCGCTCGTGATCAGCGCACGGAGGATGAAACTGCAAGGTCTCCTTTGGCTAGGGACAATGTCATGAACATTATATTGGTACCTGCCGAATGCGCTCCTTGGTCAAGTGGACTTGGCGATGTTGCTGGGGCTTTACCGAATGCTTTGGCTCGGCGTGGACATAGAGTTATGGTTGTGACACCACGGTATGGTAGCTATGCAGAAGTCCAAGAAACAGGGGTGCGCAAGAGATATAAGGTGGATGGGTAGGATATGGAGGCTGCTCTTGAGGTTCTCTTCTGTAAGCATACCCAGTGCGTTCTTGTGATCCACAACATAGCACACTGGGGTCGTGGTCCAATACGCGATTTTTGTTATGTGGATCTTCCACAAAACTACTTCAAAGTACATGACCCAGGAGGTGGGGAACACTTCAAGGTCCTTGCAGCTGGCCTGAGAGCAGCAGATCGTGTAGTCACTGTAAGACATGGTTACACCTAGGAGATGAAAACTAAAGAAGGTGGTCGGGGTCTGCATCAAATAATAAATAAGTTTGTTGATCGGTCACCATGGCTGCCAACAATGATAGGAACGGTGAGAGCTCGAGTAAGTTTGTTGGACCCTCTGGCGGATGTGGCCGAGGTACGGCAAAGGCTCATACTGCTCAGTCATCAACAGGGCGTGAGATGGCTGCTAATGCAGTTGTGACTGACGAAGACAGGACTGGACTGAATGGGCTTAATGACGAACAATGGTAGACTCTTGTAAGCATGCTTAATGCTTACAAAACTAGGACTAATGAAAAACTCTCTAGTAAGAATTACTCCACTGAATGGATTGCTGACTCTGGGACATCACATCACATGACAGGGAATTTAAAGGTGCTCGTCGACACCTATGATGTTGCACCTTGTCCTGTTAGCTTACCCAACGGTGCACACACCGAGGCCGTGAAAGAAGGCACTGTTGAACTTGGAAATAATTTTAAATTACTGTACGTATTATATGCCCCAAAACTCAATTGTAATTTATTGTCAGTAGGTCGGTTACTTCGTGACACAGATTGTATTATGACGTTTACTAATAAGTTGTGTGTGATAAAGGACCGCATCTCGAGGACTCTGATCGGTGCGGGTGAACAACTTGATGGGGTCTATGTCTTCAAGGGTGTGGCGCCGGTTCGTGCTTACAAGACAGATGGAATTGGATCATGCGATTTGTGGCAGCGGAGATTGGGACACCCTTCTTATCAAACGGTTATTTTGCTTCTTAATATCAGTAATAGTAAGAACAAAACCTATGATGTTTGTTTGAAGGCAAAGCAAACTAGAGATGTTTTTATTCAAAGCGGCAATAAAGCGACCAATTGTTTTGCATTGATTCATTGTGACTTATGGGGTGCTTATAGAGTACCTGCATCTTGCGATGCTATATATTTTTTTACAATTGTTGATGATTATTCTCGAGCAGTTTGGATTTATTTGCTGGCTAAAAAAAGTGAAGTTGGTCGAACACTCAAAAATTTATGTGCAATGATTGAACGACAATTTAATAAAAAGGTTAAGGTGGTGAGAAGTGATAATGGAACAGAGTTTAAATCCTTGAAATCATATTTTGACGAGCAAGGGATTTTATTTCAGACTTTCTGTGTTGGAACACCACAACAAAATGGTCGTGTGGAGAAAGCATCGTCATATCTTGAATGTGGCCAGAGCACTCAGGTTTCAAGCACATCTTCCGATCAATTTCTGGGGTGAGTGTGTTTTGACCGCAAGGTACTTGATTAACCGGACACCTTCGACCCTTCTTGGTGGTAAAACACCTTACGAGATGCTGTTTGGACAAAGTTCTTCTTATAAACATCTCAGAGTTTTTGGTTGCTTGTGTTTTTCTTATACTCGGGACTGTGACAAATTTGCTGCTAAGAGTAGGAAATGTGTCTTTGTTGGGTATCCTTTTGGGAAAAAGGGATGGAAATTATACGATCTTGAGTGTTGTGATTACTTCGTCTCACAAGACGTGGTGTTTGGTGAGGCCGAGTTTCCCTTTGCCACTCCGGAACATCAACCCTTAGTAACCAGTCCTCCCGTAGCCAAAGAAAATGTTGGGTTGCCTTGGGCCACTCCTCATAACATGGTATCTGAGTCACTTCATATAGAAGTTAGAGGAAGCGACACGATCAATGAAGAAGGACATCAGAACACGGGTAATGATGAGGAGGCAGGTCCTCTTGATGAGACAAGGAGCCATACAGATTGCAGAAATAATGAAACTCCAACTGCTCCTCAGCCCACCACGGAGATATTAGGCCACGGAAATCAAGAAAAACGCCCCCCAGCTATTTATAGGACTTTGTCACACACTCTTCTCGTCATTTAGACCCCTCCGTTGTTTCTCCCGCATCATCTCAGTCCTCAGGTACTCCTTATCCCATAACTCATTATGTGACGTATGATAATTTTTCTGTGAAACACAAGCATTTCTTGGCAGTTGTTACTACAGGCCGAGAACCTACTCGTTTCTCTGAGGCAATGACTGATGCTCAGTGGCGTGAGGCTATGCGCCAAGAGATACAGGCTTTAGAAGACAATGGGACATGGACCTTGGAAGACCTCCCACTTGGAAAAAAGGCAATCGGGTGTAAATGGGTTTACAAAATCAAGTACAACTCTGATGGATTCATTGAAAGATTTAAAGCACAGTTGGTAGTCCTGGGCAACACTCAAGTTGAAGGTCTTGATTATAACGAGACCTTTGCCAATGTGGCTAAAATGGTCACAGTTTGAACTTTCTTAGCAGTTGTTGCGGCCCAACATTAGGAATTGCATCAGATGGATGTCCACAATGCTTTTCTGTACGGTGATTTCCATGAGGAGGTCTATATGAAACCTCCTCCAGGTTTTTCGGCCTCCGGGACTGGAAAGGTATGCAAACTCCGGAAATCTTTGTATGGTCTGTGGCAAGCCCCCCGGAACTGGTTCTCTAAGTTAGGTGCTGCCTTGAAAACTTTTGGGTTTGAACAGTCCTATTCCAATTATTCCTTATTTACATATCACAAGAATGGGCTTGTCTTGCACATCCTGGTTTATGTTGATGACTTAATTGTTGGTGGGAATAACCCGGAGTTCATACACAAATTTAAACAGTATATGAACTGGTGTTTTCACATGAAGGACTTGAGTGTTCTTAAATATTTTTTGGGCATCGAAGTGACTCGCAGATCATCAGGGATATTTCTTTGCCAAAGAAAATATGCACTTGATATTATTACAGAAACTGGCATATTAGGGTCCAAACCTGCTCCCTTTCCTATTACTCAGAATCATAAACTTGCCCTTGCTGACGGAGCACTCCTGTATGACCCTGAACGATATCGACGTCTTGTGGACCGTTTGATTTATTTAACCATTACACGGCCGGAGCTCAGTTATTACATCCATGTCCTGGCTCAATTTATGCAGTGTCCTCGTGTTGATCATTGGGATGCGGCATTACATGTGGTTCGTTATCTGAAAGGACATCCTGGTCAAGGAATATTTTTGCGTTCTGATTGTGGTTTACAATTATATGCCTATTATGATTCCGACTGGGCGAGTTGCTCTCTAACTCGTCACTCTCTTACTAGGTACTTTGTCATTTTAGGACATTCCCCCATCTCCTAGAAGACTAAGAAACAACATACTGTCTCCCAGTCCTCTGCCGAGGCTGAATACCGGTCAATGGCTACTACCAGTTGTGAGTTGAAGTGGCTGAAAGGTCTGTTGTCATTTTTGGGTATATCTCATCCTCAACCTATACGCTTGTTTTGTGACAATCAAGCTGCTCTGCACATTGCTGTGAACCCTGTCTTCCATGAGCGAACCAAACATATTGAAGTTGATTGTCATTTCATTCGCAATAAACTCAAGTTGGCACCATTGCACCTTCCTATGTACGTACCGGTGAACAAGTTACCAACGTTTTCACAAAGACTCTCGGACAAAAACAGTTTGATTTTTTCTTTCCCAAGCTGGGCATTCGCAATCCTCATGCACCACCTTGAGGGGGAGTATTGGACAAAGATAAGACTCATGAGAGTCCCGGATAAGAAGTAGAGTCCCAGATTGACTCGTGAGAGTCCCGGATAGGAAGTCTTTTTGTTTTGCTTTTCTTTTTGGATTAGGAAGACCTTTGTTTTTAGAAAGTTTTGGGGAACAAGGAACTCCATCGTTTGTATATAAATATCATAAGGTATCAATGGAAAAAGGACACCTTTGGCTTCCGAAATTTTTCACCCAATCAACTTTGGGCGATCATTTAATTCCAAATATGATGATTCTTACAGGTGAGAACAACAGAGCTTCCAGACAACAAGAGAAGCTTGTTCTTGGCTCCATTGAGAGGGATGGAAGCTGGATCGAGAAAAGGATGGGAGGTGAAAGAAGATGAAAATGGTCTCTATGTGAGGATCGACATGCTAGGGCTTAGGAAAGAGAATGTTAAGGCTTCCATGGAGAAGAACACCTTGATTATCAAGGGAGAAGGGGAAAAGGAATCCGAGGAGGAAGATAGCGGACGAAGGTACAGTAACATGATTGACCTCCCTGAGAAGCTCTACAAGATCGACAAGATTAAAGCTGAGATGAAGAATTGTGTACTCAAAGGTTGTAGTTCTGAAGGTGTAGGAAGAAGAGAGGAAGGACATTTTCCATTTGACTGAACTAACCTGATGGTGGAGATTTAGCTGTAGTTAGTTTTTGCAGAAATCGAAACGAGGTGCTTGTTCAAAGGCTGTGGAACCAATGTTAAGGTTCCACGTCAGCATTTAAATATATGGACCCATACTTTTTACCATGGGGCCTATGAATTTATTAGTGGCCTGGAACCTCATATTAGTAACAGAAGAAATGTAAGGTGGGTCTTCTGAGTTTCGACACAAATGAATAATACTTTAATTTCTTTCGTAAAAAAAATCATTATTACTTTTTTTGATAATAAAAGAAGGGGCTACACAAGATAGAGGTAGCATGTCCCCACAAATAACTACAACAAATAAACGCAAAAGGCCAAGGTAGTTTACAAAGGTTCAAAGAAATACAGCTATCACTCGATAATTAGGCTTCATGAGCATGGTGGGCCAGTTAATCCGTAGCCTGATTTGCTTTGCAAAAGGCATACTTGTAAATCAAGGTTCAAAAAACCGTTATGTACCAGCCCATATCGTATCGTGTCGTCAAGCACTTTTCTTCAGCAGCCACCCAAACAAAAAACTTCACTTTAGAGGGGGCCAAACCACCCCACACTAATTGACTGGGGAAAGAGCCTAGGGATGCAGGCTCCAAACCAGAATAAAAAGATTTCACTGAAAAGGCTTCAGACTTTGACCAACCCCAACAGATCCTATTCTTTGTGTTGTCATACTGAAACATCTGTATCTCAATATAAAACTAAGTAGAGGCCATATGATGGAAGTCTTGAATCCTTGGGAACTTCCTCCTAGAGTGGAGAGGAAATATCCATGTTCACCTCGAGTAATCATCAATAAAGCTAATTAAATATTTGTAACCGCCCTCATCAGTAAAAGAAGCAAGGCTCCATACATTGAATGCACAACATGAAAAGGACATTCGGATCTTTTATTACTTTGAGGAAAAGTTCATATACAATGTTTACTCAATTGACACATTTGAAATTGCAAACAGGACACCAAAACAGACTTCAACAACTCAAGAAACAAGACTCTATTTTCAACTTGAGGGGGAGTGTTGAGAAATGGATTGTAACAGTGTTTTTCTTTTCTTATAGTTCCTATTAGACAGTGGGCTTGCTTATTTTTCTCTTCTTTTATTTCCACAAACTACTATAAATAGGACTGGGAGACACAATGGCTCCATTATTTGGAGTTCTCTCCAATTCTCTTCTATCACCATTCTCTTTTACAATTCTACAGTTTTTTTCCTTTATTTTTCTGTATTTTCTCCTTCAACTATCTTCTCTTCTTGAACTCTCTTTTATTTCCAGCACCTACAGTTCTTTCACAATTTTAAAAGATTAGGGGCAACACCAACAAAAGAATTTACACATGTACAAATTTATTGGCTAAAAATGAAGCGGGGACTAACATCAGAGTTTAAAAACAAAACAAGTTTACATCATTCTCTCTTACAATTCTACAGTTTTTTCTTTTACTTTTCCGCATTCTCTGCTTCAACTATGTTCACCTCCTCAACTCTCTTTTATTTCCAGCAACTACAGTTTTTCACCATTTTAAAAGATTAGGGGCAGCACCAATAAAAGAATTAGCATATGTACAAATTTATTAGCTAAAAATGAAGTTGAGACTAACATCAGAGTTTAAAAACAAAACAAATTTACACCTCTACGAGTGCAGCTTCTTTTCTGGGGAAAGATCCAATAATAGAAGGAGACAGCCCAACATCCCTTGCCCCTTTAATCATGGCTGTTTCAGTCCATCCCAACCTAACCTGCAAAGCCACAATGACAATTCAAAACTGGATGGTCAAAAAATACTTGCCAAAATAATTCAGTATATTTTCTCCTAATTTTTGCCTAAATTTGACAATTTTAAAAACAAAAGGAGAAAATAGATTGACAAAGCAGAGTAATGCACTAATACTATGATCAGAATGAGGAGGTCCCACAAACAGGAAGGGGGAAATCCAGATTGGATGCACTAACCACATGATGAAGGGAAGCTCGAAGGACACAGGCCTGCTCATCTTGGTATTCAACTCTCTGCCTTTGCTCTTCTTTTGAGCTGTGGGTCTCATAGTGAGGACTTGGTGCACCTTCTTCTGTTGTTGATGATGATGATGAAGCCTTGATTTCAGGGTGTAATTGATGATTATTAGGATTTGGGGGAGATAAAGGTTGAGTATTGGAGTCTGTGGAGAAATGAGAATAGTTGCTAGTGATGATAGGAGAGAAAACAAAACGTCGATTTGTATTATTGATATAGGATGGAAGCACAAAAAGGCGCTTCACCACCGAGTAATACATCTCAATGACACTAGGAGCATTCAGTGAGATTCAGAGAAGGAGGTTCTGCTTACAGCAAAGTGGGGGAAAAGATCAAAAGCCTTGTAAACAGGCAAGGCATACATCAAAACAGTTCTGATAGAGGTTAAATGTATGTATACACAATTAAGTAAAATCCAATCAGACAGCAGCACATAGGAAAAAAGAACATAGACCAAACATAAGAACAACAAACACAGAAGGTATGCATCAAAACAATTTTGCTACAGGTTAGAAAAGGCATACATCAAAACCATTCTGCTACAGATTAATTTTATCTTTAATATGGACAAGAAAAATTAAGCAACAGCACATAGAACACTAAACAAAGAAGACATATACAAACAGGTGTAATACAAAGCATATATAATTCTTGGTGTGAGTTCAAACAACCTAGTTGGTTACTTTCTCAACAAACTAGAAGCAGAACCTCACCACACAGGTATGTCAACAAGGAGCCCACATTTGTAGCTTAAAAGCACCATGGTAGAACTAAGATGAGGAAAACTTGCACAAGTTATATCAGATTGAAGAGCTCATAGGTAAAACGATCACATATTTATAACAATTACAGATATTAGTGGGTCGGGTTAAGTGGTAAACATGCATTGACCCAATCCTATTAGGGTTGGGTCAGCCTTGATCGGGTTTAGGGTTGGTTGTATCTTTATAATCTTTTTCTTCAGTATTCCTTTTTTTACTTTCTTATAAATATCAATCTTCTGCGATTTTTCAGCACACAAAAGACAAGAAACCAAAACATTTAGACAAAATAGAAATCAGGGGATAATCAATATCCTGATGGTGATCAATGAATACAAATGATCCACAACGGAAGGGAACAAGGTTGTATCTGATATTTGATCCATAAAGGGAAGATGCCAACTACACACATACACAGGTGTATCTGATGTATGCAATTAACAAAATGCCTAATTTGAGAATTTGAACAAATTCACCAGTGCATTAGATGCTAAGTAATCAAAATATTTAAAACAGAACATCCTAACAAGGGCAATACATTGGTTGAAAACCCTGAACTCCTTTCAGTTTTTCACTTTTGATGACCTCTGGGGGAACTAGTTGGAAGTGGCAAATAGTTCTACAGGAAGAAGCAGGTCCATTACAGCTTGGGCTCCACCTTTGGAAGGGTTTATAAAAGTGAATTTTGATGGGAGCAATCAGGATAATCCCGGCTTGTCTGGGGTAGGCAGTAGGCTTCTCTTGTCTTTGTTTTCAGGGCCCGTGGGTATTCAGATTGCAAATCAACTTGGGATGAACAACTTAGTCATAGAGGGTGATTCTTCTCAGGTGGCTTTGGGGTGGTTGCAGGAGCAGGATTCTGTTACTTGGAAGTATAGGGATCCGCTAAAGAAAATTAAGTGGCTGACTTTGCATATGACTATCAGGAAACAATGGATGAACAGGTCTGCTAATGCAATGGCATATTTATTAGCCAAACAAGGGGCTGCTAGGGATGCTCTTTTTTTGGGCTGTGTTGTAATTTTCAGTTTCAGCTTTAATTGTACAAGGGTGTGGCTGCATCTTGCGCCCCCCTTGGGATGCTCGTATCAGTTTTTATCCTTTGATAATAAAAGATTCAGATCAAAGTTTAGCACAGTTATATTGGAGATATACAATGAGTGGATTCCATAAGGAAGATGCAAAAAGTATGAGAGATATAGAATAAGATAACAATGAATATTTTAGCAATTATTCATAAATGTCTCTCAAAATCAAGAAGCTGAATAACTACCAACTAAGAATGATCCACAGTAAAAACATATTCTTTTTGCATTTCTTAGTGGGCCAGATTGGCATGCAGAACTACCAATAAGAAAAAATATTGGTTTTCAGAACTGTATGAACAATAACCCAAAAATGAAAACATTATAACTTGACAAACTTGAGAACACAGATTCAAGTCTGAGGATCGCCACTTCATGCAGAATGTGTCAGAACTTAAGTCCGTAATTCTGTATAAACCCACCCCTCCCAAGATCCCGAATGACCAGGACCAGCATTGAGTAATAACCTTCACGTTAGCTTGACAAGCATAGTTGTCAAGGCAACGCCTACACAAGAAGGTGCCCTTGGAGGCTCGCCTCACCCAGTCACCAAGCAGTTTTGTGCACTGGGTTATAAAATACTTTTATATTTTTAATTTTTTGACATTACAATTATAAAATAGGCATTATTAAACTAGAATATTCATTTTATGTGTTTATATACTAATTTATTTTTATTATTTTCTTATTTGTTAGGGTTTAATCAATGCAAACATTGCTAACTGCTGTATTGAACCCATGGTTCAAAGTATCGATACACCTCTATGTATCGGCAGAGGTGTATCAATACTTATAACGATACTCCCCTTATTTTTTTATTTCTTTGGTTTTCAATTTCATTTTTAAATATAATATATATATATATATATTATTTAAAAAATGGGTCCCCGAAAACACCTGTAAACAGGTGTATCGAGACCCCAAAGATACAATACAATACACCCGATACAAGGTGTATCGTATCAAAATTTTGATCCTTGATTGAACCCTCAAAAATTTCAAAACCTGAACCAATAACCAAGGGAAGAACTTAAAATTTTGTCTAATCAACACATTTTCTTCTTCCACCTTTTCTTTTCTTCTTTCCTATAACAAAAGTAGGGGTTCAGCCCCTATATTTTTTGAATTTTCTTTCCTTTGTTTTTTTTCTTCTCATAAAATGTTGATTTTCTAGACTTAAACATGAAAGTTATACTTCTCTTATGAAAATTTATGAATAATTATCAAGGAAAGATGGTTATGGAACCTAGGGAACTACCCTAGGATATATGGTTTTACTTAAAAAAAATCCATCGCCTAGGCATCACCTAGGCGCCCGCCTAGGAGACTAGGCGACAAGGTGCCCCCTTGTCACCTAGCCTCGCCTTGGCACCTTGAAAACTATGTTGACAAGTTGCTGAAGAAATCATCTTAAGAATAAAAGAAACAACCTAGACTTCTAGTGAGTCAATTGAATTCATGCTACCTATCAATGTTCATGGTGACTTGAATGATCATACGAGCAAACACATTTGATAAGAAAAGCAATTACACAAGATCATGATTATTCAACCCCAAGAATAGCTCAAGCTGATTGGTTACAAGGATGCTGCCAAATGCAGCTCAAATCATTAAAACAATTCTTACATAGCATGAGTTTTGCCCAAAATCCAAGTTAAGGTTTCAAGTTTCAACTATGCGTGTGTGGGGAAAGACACCACCAAAAGGAGTTCACTTAGGCCATGTTTGGTTCAATTCTCATTTTTTCTCATCTTTACCTAGGATGAGATTCTATGATGGGCAAGAATAGGAAAAAATGAGCATAATGAGAAAATATTGCTGTGAACCAAATGCTTTTTTCCAAAAAAAAATAAATGAATTCTTTTTGAGGCAAGAATGAGAATGAATTTAGACCTGTTTGGTTACAATTTCCATTCTCATTCCTTTTGAATTAATATTTTGTGCTATATTTAGGTGTGATTATTTGTAGCCCAGACTAGAAGCCTGGATCAATTCAAACCAAAAATTTCAGGATTGGGCTTAGGTTTTGTTTTCAGCCTGGCCTGGGCTGCATGGGCCCACATTAAGAATTACTTACTATGTGGGTCCCGCATATAAAACCTAATTTATATGCTTTATCATTCTATTGCAAAAAGAAAAAAGTAAAAAGAAAAATTCCAATTCTACCACTATAATATATTTTTTTTTTGATGAATAATAATAAGTTTATTGATTCAGAAGCAAATTAGAGTGAGTTCATACATCATCCCAAACGAGAGGCACGAGCTGCAGCCCCTCCTTGAAACTTACAAGTAAACTAGGAAAGAAAAACAAGAATCACAACTGAGCCCAAAATAATTCTTCTACTAATTGGTTAATTTAACTAGGCCAATTTTAAGACAAATCATGAACTTCTACTAATTGGAACTCAAAATTTAGAATTATATAACAAAAAATAAATAAGGATCCAACTCCTAGTACAAGTTCTACCAAAAACAAAATCCTAGTACAACAAATAATCACTAATCAGCCATAAGTAAATCAATGCAATTATAAGCCATGACAAAAATCAAAAGATAGGACTATTTTGTTGTCTTTGGGCCTAAGATTAAGAGCCAAAATGTAAGCTAGACACATCTATCCAAATAGTGAAATTGATACAGGTCAGTGCTATCATAATGTGTTGAGAAATGCTTGATGCACTTGTTGCCTTTGAGATTTTGAAGTTCTTTTTCCAAAACATCCTATATGAGCAAGAGTTGCTAATCAGCAAAAAAGTTATCTTAGCAACATGCCATATCCTTAATGATAGATCAATGTATGCAAATATGTTTCTTCAACAACATGAAACACCACTTATCATGCCAAAATGGCTTGGATACAAATATGCAATTCCTGTCACTTTAATATGAGAGTCTCAAACTCACCTTGACTAACCTATATGCATAAACAAGTATTCAGGTTACCCAAAAAAAAAGTGACCTAAGTTAAGAGCCAAACAAAATGCAGAAGACATTGGAATTGTGGTGATAATAAGATCGTGAATCAACTTTAAGAACCTATACTCAAAGCATTAGGAGAATTATACGCTGCAAACCAGAAACAAAGTATTACTCTGTGCTTGCTAACCAGATGGCCCTGCTTGCAACTAGAAGTTTGGGTGCTCCCAACCCAAAATCAGAGTTGGAATTGATCACATGCAAACCGCTTTTAGCAACTATAAGCAGATGACCCTGCTTGCAATCGTCAGAACTCTTGCCCCAAATAGAGGGGACAAGTTTGGGTGTTCCCAACCTAACCTCAAAACTATTTTTTTTTCCTTGTGTTTAATTCTTATAAAAAAACTACCAAATTACAAACTAAGTCTGCATCATAAACTAAAAGGAAACAACTCACACACGATAACAAAGAACAAAAGAAAATAAATACATATAGCATTTTAGGACTTGCTGAAAACTAACCATCTGAACAAAGTTTGGAAATGGCCCAAATAATAAATTCCTGTCCATATGGCTATGGTGTTTTGGTGTTGAGATTGTTGCACTTTAACAAGAGTAATTCCAAGTAAATATGGTGTTAGCTTGTATGCCACTTTCAACCAACACGCTATATAGCATACTCATTCAACCTTGCCCTCAAATAACCATTCAAGATTGCCATCCATGAAACAACATATCTTTCCATCATTCTATCAAACACCTTACGAGCCTCCAATAAATTACCAACAAATTATCATCTACAAACATCACAGGAGTTCTTAAATATTTTACAATGATTGCATGCAATCTTCAACTTCTTTCACAGCATAAGATGATCAAATAAGGAAGCATACACATCAGGATCCCTCAATATAGAATCGAATAAATTGGCTCCTGGGTTTTGTGTAGAATGGGGAACGTGGTAGAGGTTCTGTATTTTGTTATAAACAATATATTTTGACAAGGAAAAAAGTCAAAAACACAAAAACTATGATATTTTATGAGATTCTTGTACTACTTCTAGTTTGTCCTAATCTGCCTGCTCTCTTTTGATGATTAAGATGGTTGAGGAAACAACAAAGTAGTTGAAATTTAGGAATGTATAAGAAGGCGGGTGAAAGCATCGCAGGGATTAGCCGTTTTCACGGGAACACAGACGGTTTGAATCTAGACCGATCCCTATTCCTATTACCCTAAGCAAAGAAGAGGAAGGGAGAGGAGCAAGGAGCAAGGAACAAGGAGCAAAATCAGAAGGAGAACGCAAGCTCTTACCAGATTCCACTCTATTGCTAAGACTGCTGTGAATAGCTGAGAGAGAGGAGCAAACCTAAATACGGTACCAAACTTGTTCAAACGAACGGGATCGGCTTCGGTCAGTGCAAGGCCCGTTCGAATACTCATTTCCAAACGAAATCATGTTCATTCATAAGATGCAGTGCCTCCCTCACGATTGAGATATGCTCCTCACACCGACCTCACAGAAGCATTCCACCGTGTATTGGGAACATCTCCCATTAGTATGAGAAATGTTCTCGATGTGCGGCTGAAAAATGCTGTGAGGTTAGTGTGAGAAGCAGATTCTAACTCCTCCGTCACTCTGTGGGACATATACATGGAGGATATCACAAATCCGTGAAAGGATCTGTTCCTCATAAATCGGCACCTCACAAACACATTCACTGTGCATTAGCAATATCTCCCATGAATATTCATTAATAAGTACAGGAAATGTTTCCTATGCATAGTAGAATGTGTGTATGAAACACCAGTGAGGTGCCAGATGTGAGGAGCAGATCCAGTCTCCACAAATCCCAAATCCCATATTGGATGTTTGATTGATTGTGTATATACACATGCAAGCTGTGCCTTTTTAATGCTATGTTGGAATCTACTTAATAACTGTACCCATCTCGTACGTGTATGACTTACCTTTTCACGCAGGATGTTGTAAAGTAAACCGACGTCAAGGGGGTCACCCCATTGTAACCATAATCACATGTGTTGCATAGTTGCCACCTGTCCTCTAATAAATCTTTTGGGCCCATTGTGATTTGGCCCGAGTTAGACAAACTTTG
>NW_010729098.1:343672-388419 GCF_000365185.1 Nelumbo nucifera
GGGGTAGGTTATATGATTAAGAGTTTGAATCCTCTATCATCATCATCATCTAAGCGACTAAGCCTTATTTAAACTATATGAGTTACATCTTACATGATTCGTGTTTTGTCATTCTTATCTATTTAGTGCTCCAAATTTGACAAAAGTTATAGTACTGGCTGCCAACTTAACACTAATATTAATATTTGGTGGTTCTCTTGTCATTGTGCTACCAAACAGAATTTTCATTAGTCATTTGAGTGAGGGTGTTCAATAAAATATTTAACCCACGGTTTTCTCAATAATTCACATTGGAAGTACTATTATCAAAGATATTGGTACTACCTTCTACATCAAATTGACCAAATTGGTGTCCTACTTAACCAAACTACCCTTAACTATTTAATATTTAACCATAATAGTCATTTAACTAGGGTTGTTTTAGTGATTTACAATTAAAACAAAAGAAATATTGGACCTGTTTGTCTGGGTCCCCTTTCAACTTTTACCTCTCTCATCCAGTTAAAGCGTAATAATTAAAAAATTGTTGCCTTGTTGGGTATAGTCTTTTATACATGCTGATTTATGGCCCAAATCATAGTATCAGTTGATCCATCATCCATTCATCCATGTTGTGGTGGGCCTCAATTCTTGAAACAAGCGAAGGGCCCATCTCCGGCTAATTTGACTCCAAACCCAAAATATACAGCCCATCAAATAATGGTTAAATAAATACAAAACTCGAAAGCAGAGCACCAAAGCCTACTAAGGACAGTTGGGCCCACACAAGTTTAGACCCTTTCTGACCCATTTCCAAGAAAAAGAGGCATCTCACGTGCGGGTCACTGAATAAAATATGATCCACGTACCCCAGAATTTGGAAGGAAGACGTGTCGATATCTTGCAGATTTGGGCTCTGTTCTCTAGGCCTTCTCGTTGGATTACGTCCTACGCGAGAGAAATGGAATGCTGCTTCAGTGCTTCTCCTTGGAGGCCCACGATCCACGACGAGTTCCTCAGTTAAGTAATTATGATTTATTAATATCTGTTTATTTTGTTAACTAACACATCTCAGAGATAAATGTGGGTCAGGAAGCAATGATGGGGCAAATCTGTACTGGATAGATGTCAAATTGATCAGACGGTTAACGGAGTATGACCCACCAAAATTTTCCTTAAGCTACACGTGGCGTAGACAAGTCAGACCGTACTCCACAAGCTCAAAGGCGAGGCCATGGATTAGACTCTCGACAGTCGTAGAGGAAAAAGCAAAAGTTCTCGTCGCGTTTTGAGGGGTATTATTGGTAATTAAGAGTTGAAGACGGAGCAATTTGTTAGTATAATACGTCCCGCTATTTTCGCGTGGTGCGAGTAAGTCTACTTATTAAAAGGCGCGAATCGGAGAGAGAGAAAGGAGAGAAGAATTTTTAGAAGGGCAACAGAGAGTCCTCGTTCCCTCTCTTTCTTCGTTTTTATTCATTTTAGTTAACTGAAAAGGCAAGAAAAGGAGAATCAGAGTGGAAGTAGGAGAGACTGGGAAGGAGGAGCATACGGAGAGGGAGAAGTGCAAGACAAGAGGAGGCGATCGTTAATGGAGCAGGCGCCCTTGGCCAGACACGTCATTAGAAAATCCAAGTACCGGACCTTTTTTTTCTTTCCTTTCTTCTTTCTGGACTTCTGAATCTTGCGTTGGAAGTTTTCCCGTACTGTTCCGATTTTTGGTTTGTTTGGCGATAATTTGATTGCAGGCTCAGAGTAATGTCGGGCGGTAGTTCTTCACTTTTTGATCCCGACGTCATCGATATCACGCCGCCGGCTGCTCAAAAGCTCAAACATAACAAGGTGATATTTTCTTGATTAATCGTTTGAGAAATCTCCCTTTCTTTGTCTGTTTATTCTCTTGTCTGGTCGCTCTTATTGTTATACTGAGTTTCTTATTCCTGATTGTCATATGGAAAAAAAGAGTGGTCGATTTTGATTTTAGAGACAATTGAGTGTTCTGTGATTATTTTCATGGGTTCTGATGGTTCTGGTGGCTTCCTTCATTTTATATATTATATAATAGATATTGATCAGGAAGTAAGGAATTTTTTTTATCTATACGGTTCCTTTCTTTCTGTCGAAAGGGCTTAAATTTGGCTGTTATGGATACCTCAACTCAGATACGAGTATTTGTTTTCGCCGATTTGTGCTGTTATTAGTAATGTTGGTATTACTTATCGATAGACTTAGTTCTTGTTCCTCTGTTAATTAAGTTTCGGGAATGGGGATATTGCTTTCATGAGTAGAGTGTCGCAATCTAGACTATTAAGAGCCTACCATATTGGTTGTATGATAAGATAGATTAAGATTTGATTTTCAAATCCCATTATAATGGGTTATTGTGATGTATTGTATCTTATGCTAAAACTGCCTCGTTCTTTAAATTCGCACAGGAGGACTATTCGATAACTTAAATGCATGTTATTATGCTTTTTTCCCGTTTCCCTGATTTTAACCATATTTCAACAGAATATCTTCATTATCTCCAAGTAGTTGCTTACTGTTAAATGTTCATTAACAATTCCAGCTACACCAACTGTTTGAAATCTTGTTGCAGCCTCCGAAGAGCCCAGATAGCTAGGAGCCTGGGGCTATCATTAGGCAATGGCCTTTTTAAATTACACTCCTACATACTAGAATTAATTTGACTAATTTTGTCAACTATTGCAGCTGTTCCTAGATTCTTGTGAATATACTTACTGTAATTTTATTCCAACTTATCTTGTCCATCGCTCAAGGTGAGATGTGCAAGTTTAAGCAGTTCTTCATGAAATCTAAAACAATGGTGCTTTCACCATAAGTCATCTCGTTATTACACCTAAAAAATGATTCTTTCACCAAGTTTTGTTGGAACCTTGGAATCATGAAGCATGAATGCATTTTGAATTTCAACTAACAAATAGAGAATGCACTAGGAAAAATAGTCCAGTTAAAATGATATTGTTCTTTGAATAGTATTCCACAACATTAATTTTATTGGTTATTGAAGAAGTGCTTTTATGTTTTTAGTGTCACAGAGCTAACACAAGAAACTGAAGATGTTATTTTATTGAGTATTTGAGTTTGTCTGCATGCATGATTAATTATGCTTCAATACTGATGGAGATCTGTAGATTGTTGGGGATGCTATGTTTTGGGGTCTATTGGATGGCATGGGGTAGTGATTCTCTTCTGTGATGATTTTATTGCATGGATCAGTTTTTGCAATTCACTTTTAAAGGAGCCCATTTCTATTGGATAACCAGGTTAGTTTTACATAGGGCTGACTTTTGGTTGAGAAGAGCCTAATTTGATTGATTGGCTTCCTTTAGGTGTTTTGGTGGGTGCTGTTGGCTTTGGTATGACAGTCTGGTGGGTGGGTATCTAGTTCTAATTTGGGTGCTACACTGCTATTTGTTTTTGGAAAAGGATTCTTAGAGGCTTCTTGCTTTTTTTGTGTGTGCATGTATATGGTCATGAGGGAGTAAGCTTTTGGTTCTAATGAGTTGACAATGGATTAAAAAGGGATCTGAACTGGGAGGGAGTTTTAGTGTTCCAGTTTTGTCTTTTCTTTCTACAGATGTTAGTGTTCATGGGAGTTTTTCTAAGTTGCTTCTTTTACTCTTTAGGAAAAAAGGCCATTACCCAATGATGGTCCTAGCCATCCAGGATTGGAGGGATACGGACCTGTTCTTTAGCTCTTCTTTTGCACAAAATGGCCATTTTAGACTTGGAATCTTTGTTCTCTCACATTTCAGTCCAAGGTTTTGCCATGGCATCAAGCAATGGCCCCTAGGGAGAAAGTGTATTTTGTCGAATAGAGTCAAACTTTAAAAGGGCCATTGCTTAATGTGATGGATAAAATCTTGGGCTGAGAAGCATGAAATTACAGGTTTGATTCAAAGTGTTGCCAATTTTATGCTAATGTGCCAAGAAATGGCTTTCAGTAGGATGACCTTGGTAGTAGATAGTGCCAAGAAATTGGATTCTTTTGCCTACTTTTCTTAGACCAAATCAGTGATTTAAAAGGCGCGCCTAAGCGCACAGGCGAGGCGCATTTTGGGGTATGCACCTCACCCAGGTCCTAGGCACACCCCTTTCAAAAGGCGCACGCCTAGTGTGCCTAGGTGTGCGCCTGATGCACCTTACGCCTCAGCCCAGGCGTGCGCCTTTTAAAATTTTGCGCTTTTTGCCTTTTTTGAGTCTAATTGCTGGGTTTTACATGCTTGAAAATGCTTTATATGTTTCCATTTATTTTTAAATTTTCATTTGAATACGCTTTACATGTTTTATTTATGTATTTTAATTTTAGATAATTGGTTTTTTAAAACATTTTTTTTAATTTATGTTTATATTTTTTATTAACATTATGTTTAATATTTTTGAATCTTTTGCATTTTTTTGAATTTTCTGGCTTTTTTTATTTTTTAGCTTTTTTTTTGTAGTTTTGCACCTTTCTTAAAAAGGCACCCCTCGCCTAGCGCCTCAGGCGCAAATTGGCCCTTGTGCCTTTTTTGCGCCTTGTGCTTTTAAAACACTGGACCAAATTCTGTCAGTCATCTCAGGTTATTACTCAATGTAGTTAGTGTGTTGCCTAGGCATTTTGGAGGCCCATCACCTATGCATGTTGGAGGCTCATTGCCTAGGTGGGAGACTGGGAGTATGGATATATAAACATCTTAATAGGGGCAAACAACTATATTCTTTTCATAAAATGGTAATTTGGTATGAGTATGTAGCCCATTTTGGGTCAATAAAAATGTATGCAAAGCTAACACTCTTGATAACCTCCAAGAGAGGTGGCCTTATTGGTGTCTCTCACCAAACATTTGTTTCTTTTGTGTGGCAAATTTTGAAGCTATATTTCACTTGATAACATCAAGAATCAAAATATGGATATGATATGCCATATATGAAGCAAGCCATATCTGTATCAGTGTGCACAAATACTCATGGATACACCGATACATGCATATTTTAAAAGGCTTAAACCTTTAGGATGATTGATCCCATCCTTATAATTCTTTTAAAATATAAAAGTAAAAAAATAAAAAAATGGTGTATCAATACACACCGATACCCAACTTTTGCCATATTGATATTTTGATGTTTGAACTTCTTATGCTTATGCTACTAATATATGAGAATATGATATCTTTTTTCCTTGTTTGATGTTCGATAGACTCCTCTGGATTCTATGCAAGGGTTATTTAGTTCAACTCTCTTCACCCTCACTATGAAGTGAAGGATGATCTTGTTGTGATGTGCCAGGGCAGCTAGTTTATGGGAAGAGAGAAATAGCAGAATTTTTAAAGAGAAAGTTAAAAGCAATAAAGTGGTCATTTGCAAATATTAATTATACTAAGGGTACCACACTGAGTAGAAACCTTAAAGAAATTTGATTACATCATGACAGATGACATAATTAGAGATTGATCTCAAATGGCAAAAACATTGGTAATTAAATACATCTCACCCTTCCCCTTGTTGGTCTCTATCATTAGGGATGCATCAAATTGAACTTTGGTGGTTATAATCTTGGGAATTTGGGCCTATCTAAGTGGATTTTTCATAGATGATGCTGATGAGAATTTTAAAATAAGTAGGACCAAAACAAAATATATGCAATGTAAATTTAATAACAACAACAACAAGAAGGTATCTGATTTACTCGTAACTGTGGTGGTGTTTGGGACCATCGTCATTTTTTTGAGCAAATGGTGCCACACCAGATTTTGAGAAAAAGGCAAAAAACACATTGGCATATGCCGTTTAGTTGGCTGTTTTCTCAAAAAACAGTAAGAAAACGTTTTGCAATTTTCTCAAAACATTGCCCATCTTAAAAAATGCAATTTTGGTGCTTTTTCTTTCCACAAAGCATTTTCTGATATGGCTTCTATATGGTGTCGTTTCCTCAGGAAACAGCAATGGAACCAAATAGCACCATGAAAAAATGTTTCTCAAAAACTGCAAAAAACGCAATGGTCCCAAAACCCCCTATGTAGTGACACTGATGGAGTCGTCTACTCGTCTCAAGACACTGTTAGCAAGCAGCATAATGTCAATGCCGGTCAGAGAATTAGCTTGCAATTGGGGAGACTAGGGGTGGTAAATGGATGGATTGGGTTGGATGTGGATTTCAGATCAACCCATCCACCAAAGCACCAACCACCCACTAGGGTTAACAATGGACCGGATATTTGTCCAATTCGATCTAGTGCCATATGAGTTCATTACAGATGGACCAGGCCCAATCCAATCTGATGAATAGTTTGGACTGGACTGGTCCAACTCAATGTCTTATTGGACCGTCCAACCTGTTCAAATTGGTTTTAATTCAGATTGGGTCCAACCCAAACCCGGATATTGGTTCAACCCTACCCAGTCCACTATAAATCCATTACAGATGGACCAGGTCCAATCTAATCCAATAAATACTTTGGACCATTAAGTCTAGACAGGTCCAATTCAATATGTCTTATTGGACCCTGTTCAAATTGATTTTGATTTGGATGGGGCCAACCCAAACCTGGCCATTGACACCCCTACTACCCATATCCATTAATAAACCATTTTGACCAGGTTGGGTTGGAACCCAACCTAACCAACCCATTTTGACCCACTTAAATATTTAAATCCATGTGATTATTGCGTTGGTTCAACTAAATATACAAAATGGGACCCAATTTTAAAAAAAAAGGAGAGTGAGAAGAGAGAATATGAGAGGGAAGTGCTTAATGGCCATCCGTTACTTTGGCATGAGTGCTAAAGTGTCCCATGTGTCAAGGACACATGGCATAAGAAGGGTGCTGTTTGGCTGCAATTTGCCTAGCCTTCTGTTTCTAGCAGATCCAGACCCCTTGTAAATGTGGGGTTTAGAGGAGCATTCTCTAGTTGGTTAATTTGTTTTTCTTGGCTGTATTGCTTTGTGCGTTTGCAGCTGGTCCCCCTCATTCTAAAGCAGTGCACAAGGACAGCAAATGGGGTTTGTGGGGGAAGTGCCTTGATAGATCTTATTAAGATAAGAATTGGGCACTGGCCTTTGGCATGTGAAGAATTCAAAGGTGTTACTATGGATGAGCTAGTGAGAGGATGGCAGGTTGTGGCAGGGCATCAATCTAGAAGTCAACACTCAACAGAGACCAGTGGAATGGACAGCACCTGAGACCAGAAGGCTAAAACTCAAATTTGATGAATGCAGCCTAGGCAACCAAGGGGAATCTGGAATTGGAGGTGTTTGTTAGAGAAAGTAATAGCAACATTTGTCTCAGTTATTCTGGACCATTTGGGCATGGCATTCTTTAAAAGCAGAAATCTAGCCTTTTAAGGACTAACCTTATCTCCATGTTAGGGTGGAAGGATTTAGTAGTGGAGGGAGACTTTTAAACAGTTATAGAATGGATGCAAGCTGATGGGGATTCTCCTTGGAGTTACAGAGCACTAGTAAGATAGGCTCAAGCATTGGACAAACAATTGAACAGCTCATTCAAGTGGGTACCATGGTCTGCAACTTTGTTGGCTGATGCTCAGGCTAGAACACGGGTAATGAGGGATAATTTCCTATGGGGAACACCTAGACCGGGATTGGATGTGCAAAATTTTCTGTATCTAAATGTTTGTAGCTGTCTAGGATTGAGTTATACTTTTCCTTCCTACTCATACTTTCAGGTAGGAGGGAGTTTTTTCATGAATACAAATTACTGTTTTGATCAAAACAAAAGAAAGGAAAGTGTCTGCAGATAATTGCTATTAGATGTTTTTGTTACACAAGTGTATGCTTGTATTGTTCTGGAGGAAGTTTTGGAGGTGCATTTAGTCGGGGATTATATTGTCTTGTGGAATTGGAAACTAATGGTAGTTGGAACTTGGAAGCACAATCTAGTTATTTGAAAAGGCTGGGATGATAACTTGTGAAGAATTAGAAATGATGTGATGCATGCATAATAGAGTTATTCTTGGATTCAATATGGTAGAGTTAATTGGGGAGTGTGGGACTAGTGGAGGTAGAGGTGGAAAATCTATGCAGTTATGCCAATATTTTCCTTGCATATTGGTTTAACATTGAAAGAGTCCAGATTTAATTTTAATGTACTTACAATAGATCCACATGCTTTTGATCAGGAATTATGTTCTCCAGTGATTTAATTCCTTGGGAACATTGGTTATTGTACTATGATATCACTGGGCTATCAATTGCTCATCTTCAATTTTTTCAGGTTATTGATCTTTCTATGATTGTTACAAAATTGCATAGAAGTTCGGTACTTCTAAGTTTTTAGGCTTCCAATGTCTAAAACTTTGTGTGGGGTGTTCAACATTTGATGTAAGCCATGTTGATGGAGATAGGTGACAGTTTCTCAATAGAACTTGTTTAGCATTTTATTCATATATTCTGTATTGCTATGGAGTATGAAAACTAATAAGCTTATCTGCCTTTTTTCCTGTGAAATTGTTGATTTTTGTAGTTCTCTACTATAGAATGTGGTTACAGTTTCTCAGAATTGTGGGGATTCTAGCCTTTTGTCTGAAAGAGATCACTGAAAAGAGGTGCTGTTGTTGGAACTTTGCAGGAACAGAGTTCAAGTCTGTAATACTGGTTTACATGGATGTTATTCTTGGTGTTGTTCAGGTGTCTGAATTTAGTTGTTCTAGCCTCTAGGGTTGATCAGGGGCCTTCTCTCTCTTCTTCTTCTTCTTCTTTGGATTTTGTGTTGTTAAAATTTTGAAATTTAACACATCCTACACAAGTTGATAAAAATTTAAAATTTAACTTATCCTACACAAGTTGATAAATGCTGTTTAATTTGGTATGTTAAATTATAGCTGTTTCTAGGATTATGATTATTCATCTACCCAGAAGTTCCATAATACCCCTAAGATTATCTTTATGTTGAACAGAACCAGTTCAGTCTTTACTGCTAATACAATCTGTGCCATGTCTCCTAAATTTTCTTTAGGTTTTGAAGCTATTTTTCTTTGATGATGCATCATAAGTATAATCAGGAACAAGGTTGTGATGATCTCTGTTTCTAGGTTGTTCCCCATGACATAATTGAAATTGATGAGGATGAACCATCTGAACTTTTGACCTTCAAAGAGACAATTGACATGAGTAACAAGGGGAAGGGAAAGGCAATAAAAGATGGATATGACAACTGGAAACAAATCATGGTATACAATCACTACTCCCCACAAATAGCTTCACTAGCCACCATTTTCCTTCCAGTAATCCTCACACAAATTGCCATATAACTATGTTGAACTTTCCAGGATGCTTTGGCCAATGATATTGTGTACCCAGCGACTGCAACAGATCTTGGATTGATGAATGAAGTTCCTCCGTATCCTACAAGCAACTTTGGGCCACAATCACAGAATCCAGTCAATATAGATGATTTCGAGACTGATTTAACAGATTATTATGATGATGACTTGGTAGATTATGATGATAGTTTGACTTTGCAAGCTCAATTTGATGCCATGGACATCCCTCCTGGGGTAGAAGCATCAATCCCCTGGTTGGATGACCATTTAGAAGCTAAAAAGAAGGAAGCTACTACTAAAATAGTCCCTGGAATCTCAAGTTCTAGCAAGAAAGTGGAAGTGGAGGAAGATGAAGTTCTGAAGAAGTATAGACTATTCAAACGATTTGATACTGTTGAAAATTATTCAGACCATCACTATGTCAATAAAGGCTCAACAACAGAGAAGGTATTCTAGTTTGAGAAACAAACTTCTTCTTGTTCTGTCTTTAAATCTTTCCTGGTATAAGGATAACATATTCTTTTTGATAACTGTAAAGTAAAGTGATTTCATTAAAAATCAACTATAGAAACCCCGGTACAAAGAGAAATGAACAGAGGATATACAAAAAAACCAAAACAGCCCAGTACAGCCTCAATCCCCCAAACAAAAAACTACTCCTTACAAACAAAAAATTAAACTCAAAAAAAGCACTTGGATGTCTGCCTTTAAACAACAGGTGTATAGTCAGCTATGAGTGGATCATCCCCAGAATTTTCCTCAGAACATCTTTTGAGTATATAATTCCTTCAAATGATCTGTTATTTCTTTCACTCCACACACAGAACAGTTGCAGGAATAATGCTCCAAGCCACTTTTCCAGCTTTACTCAGACCATTCAGCCACCAAGCCTCTATGAGTCCCCTAACATCTGCTGGGAAACATAGCCTTAGCACCAAATAATTCCACTACTCTTAACCACATCTAGTGAGTAAAATTGCAGTGTAACATTAGATGACTTGATGATTCCACGTTCCCAATACATAGGGGACTTGCCATGTCCACCACTTCTAACCCTCTTTTGACAAAATTGTCTTTGGTTAGAATCTTATCCAGCACTGCTGACCAACAAAAAAAAAAGCTATCTTTGAAGGCACAGTTCTAACCCATATTCTTTGACTTGGGAAGGAGATAGCTTCCTCCTTTGTAACTGCTTTAAAAAACGAGTTTACAGAGAACACACCTGATTTCTCAAAGCTCCACACACTTTTATCTTCCTCTATTCCAGATATGTTCGAGTCATACTGAAGCTGGAGCAATCTGATTAGAGATGCCACCTCCCAATCATTTAAATTTCTCCTGAACTGAGGGTTCCAAGAGCAATGGCCATTCTGCCTTTCCAAACATTCAGCAACAGTTGCATTTTTGTTTGTGGTGATTTCAAACAGGTCCTGAAAAGCATTCTTTAAGGGGCCCTCTTCACACCAGTTATCCTTCCAAAAGAGAACCCTCCTACATTTCCCACTTTGTATTTTATTCCCTTGAAAAACTGGGGCTGGATTTTTTGTATGGCCTTCAAGTTTGAGCATATCCCTGCTACTTAGCCCATATTTGGCTACTATCAGCCTTCTCCATAAACCTTCTGTCTGTTCATTAAACCTCCATAGCCATTTACCAAGAAGAGCTGTGTTTACCTCTCTTACTGATCTGATCCCTAGGCCCCCATTTCTCTTTGAACAACAGATTTTCTTCCAATTCACCAAGTGGCATTTTCTTCCAGTTCTTCAAGATAGGTTCCCAAATAGATTTGGATTTACAACTTTCTCCCAGAGGCATGCCCAAGTATCTAGAAGGAAGCTTTCCGATTTTACATCCCCAGTCATCTGCCCATTCTTCCATGTTTAACACTTCCCCCATAGCCATTAATTCACTCTTCAAGATGTTGACATGCAAGCCTGATACCACCTCAAACCATCTTAATATTGCCTTCACATTCCAGATTTGTTCCCAAGAGGCGTCACAGAAAAATAATGTGCCATCTGCAAATTGAAGAAGAGCTATCTCCACCTCCCCACTGCCTACTTTAAAACCTTCCAGCATTCCTCCCAATTGTTCTCTTTCTACCATCCTGTACAGGGCTTCTGTCACACAAATGAACAGAAGAGGGGAGAGAGGGTCCCCTTGTCTCAGACCCCTAGAACTTCTAAACATTCCACAAGTGCTACCATTCACTTCTAAACGTTCCAAAATTAAACCTCTTCAGCATATAGTCAAGAAAATTCCAGTTTACATGGTCATATGCCTTCTCCATATCCACTTTGCATAACAGACCTGCTCTTCCACTTTTTCTCCTTGAATCTATTAACTCATTTGCAATGAGGACCCCATCCACTAGCATCCTGCCCCCTATAAAAGCTCCTTGAGATTCTGCAATCAGATTTGGCATCACCTTTGCACTTAAGCTAATATCTTGTACAAGCTACTAATTAGGTTAATTGATCTAAAATCTGCCAGCTTCACTGCCCCTTTCTTTTTCGGAACTAAGGTGATGAATGTGTGATTTAGGCTTCTTCTTAGAGAATCCCTTTCATGAAATTCACTTAACACATTCAACACGTTCATCTTCACAATTTCCCAACACTTCTTGTAAAACAGTATTGTGAACCCATCCAGATCTGGAGCCTTATCACCCTAAAACCCTTTTATCACTTCCCACACAAAACTTTTGATCAAGGGTAACATATTCTGTACTTTCTTTTTATGACAGCTAACAAGTGCTTGGACAAAGAAAATTCAGGAAGAGTGGAAGATCCTGGAAGCTGGTTTACCTGGTAAGTGGAAGAAAATTCAGTAAACAAGTGCTTGTATTAAAAGAATTTATATAGGCTATGTTGGGCATTGCTTATCTATAACTTGTCTGTGTATGGGTAAGGGGTTTTTTTCTCCTTATAACTTAATAGCTTTTATCCTTCATATGGATATGACCACCCATTTTACCAAATTACCAAACAACTATACAATATCTTTTCTCCTTATTCTGTCATTACACATCTTCTTTACTTTGCACCACCCTTTGTGATCTGCTTTCTTCAACCCCCCTTCCCCCCGCCCCCCTAAGAAAAAAAAACAAGAAAAGAAAAAAAGAGTTGCTCCAGAAAATAGCATAAGGAACAATAGTGGAAGATCAAGAGTCAGAACTCCACCAACTGATCAAATGACACCTGACACCTCCACCATGCGCAGATTTTACTCACTATGAAGACAAATGGAAGGACCTTCATCTAGGAAACCAATCACGTATGGGCCTTGATCTTATGAGGAACCTAGCTACACCAAAATGTGGCCAGACTCTGAGTTCAGCAATCCCTTTAGCAAGGCCATATAGAGGGACATCACCAATTATTTTCTTCTTTATGGTTCAACCTTGCCAAGGTTTTACAAAAGACCAGAATTTAAGCCACTGATCTACCATCCAACAGAGTAAAACTCAAATTGTTTCTCCCTACTCAAGTAAAGACAAGATAGAATCTAGGACGGAGCTCATTAAATTTTCAATTGCTTCTTCCTACATGGTTTAGCTCCTGTTTGGAAATGCTTATTTTTAAGCACTTATATGTGTGCTGGAAATAAGCCTAAATAAGTGTTTTTTCAGGAAATAAGCCCGTTTTAAATAAGCCAAAATTTTGCCTTTTTTTCAAGCTCATTTTTTTGTGTTTCTGGCCCGGCCTGTCATGAAATTTTTGATATACCTATACGACCCCCATTTGAAAGAAGCATTTTTTCACCAAACACTCAGTGCCATTCCTATAAGCACTTATTTTTCCAATAAGCACTCCCAAATGGCAGCAGGAACTTATCTGTTTTTTATTTTGTATTAATTTTGACAGATGCAATATTTGTAAGAGTATATGAAGCGAGGATGGATCTCTTGAGGGCTGTCATTGTGGGAGCTGCAGGAACTCCATATCATGATGGTCTCTTCTTCTTTGATGTTTTCTTTCCTTCCAGATATCCTAGTATTCCACCGGTATGTTTTTGACGAAAAAATGATCACTATGAGATCTCTTACAAAAAAAAGTAAAGGGAAACTGGATCTGTTTTTTGTTGCTGTCAGGAGGTGTACTACCATTCTGGAGGGCTCCGATTGAACCCAAACTTGTACAATTGCGGTAAAGTCTGCCTCAGCCTTCTGAACACTTGGCATGGGAGCAAGAATGAGAGATGGGACCCGAAGAAATCAACTGCACTACAAGTTCTGGTATCTATCCAAGCTTTGGTTCTTAATGCGAAACCCTACTTCAATGAGCCTGGATTTGCATCTACAGCTGGGCAGCCATATGCCGAACAGATGTCCCTTGAGTATAGTGAGAATGCATTTATCCTTTCATGCAGGACAATGTTATACTCGCTAAGAAATCCACCAAAGGTATGACCATTGCACTAACTATGCTCAGTAATCCTGTTTTTTGCTCCACGACAAGGAAGCCTGGTCTATGAAGACAGAATATGAGCATAATTCTCCCTTTGACATGAGTTTAGGGTAAGGTTGGCGCCCTAGGCAACCTGGGCAGACAATCTTGGACTGTATATGCATGTCCCTGTGTTATATAATGTATCATGTTTATTTAATTGTTATTAATAATGCAATCTTGGATTACTACAAACAAATTAAATTGATATTATCAGCATATTGAGCCCTTAACCATGAATACTTGAATAGAAGAATATTAACATGATCAAGGAAGATCAAACGCTTAAGATTAAGCTGATATTGACCTCAGCCCAGTGCAACTCAAACTTGCTTCAAGTTGCATTCCCTATTTGTTATTGAACTCGAGCTATAGAACCGTAGCACTTGACCTTTTAATATCAGATTGCCCCCTACCTGGACTAAAAGCTCACCTCTGTGTCAGCCATTAGTCATCAACCTGGTGATGAAAATTTGTGCTGTGTTACATCACAGATATGAGATCTTAGTAACATCCATTTGTGTATTGGATGGACAGACAGTGGACCATGCGGATTTTAAATTGTGACACTCGCATTTGCATTTGAGCTTCTGGGACTGTGATGTGTATTTGACTCTTCCTTTTCCATTTGTGTTTCTCGGACTAGACTATAATCTGAACCACTGGACTCTTTCTGCAGCATTTTGAGGACTATGTGAAAGGGCATTTCCGCAAAAATGCACTTTATATTCTGGTGGCTTGTAAAGCATATATGCATGGTGCTCAAGTAGGGTGTCTTGTTGGAGGAGGAATACAGGACGTTGACCAGGGTGACAAGAGCTGTTCAATGAATTTTAGGAAAAATGTGGCTGATATTGTGAAGTTGCTTGTTCCGGCGTTCTCCAGAAATGGAAGCAAGAACTGTGAGCAGTTCCTTCCTTCGATAGACAATAGCAAGGAGGGACAGAACAAAATACCAAGTTTGGTGGGACAGAGTACAGCACTAACGTTGGCACTGCCTAATGCCTCTAATCCAACACTAAGTTGGGGATTGCATATTTAAAGCTAGGATCTAGTTTGGGTAAATGGAACTGAGGTCAGTTTGCATGAAAGGGCATTCACTTGGATGTCCCAGTTTTTGATGGAATAGGTTGTTGGCAAATACTCTGAGCATATAATTATAATTAACTTGTAAATACGTGTAGATATGGCAGAAGTCGCAGCGTCTTTCTGGTTATTACATACATATTAGGATTTGTGGGATGTTGCAAACATGCAATTATTCTGGATTAATTTATAAATTCAGCACTTTTTTTTTATCTAATTCCATCTTATTGCTTGCTTAAAATTTCTGATGCACATTAGCAAAAAATGCATGGAATCTAGGAACATACTGATGCATCACAGATTTCTGACATGGCCATTTCTGTAAACACTTCATTTTTAAACAGATGGTGGCCTAATCTAGAGAGAGAAAAACAGTTGTTAATGAAGTGACTAATTTTTCTAACTTGATGAATCAGTGTTTTCTACTTCACATTATTGGACCGGCAGCTGGTTCGACCCATATGAATATAGCAAGCATCAACATAGATAGCTCATAGGTCCAAAAAAACTCTCCAAGGGCACAAATTATCTTTTACCTCAAACCGCTTTTCTCAGAGGCATGTTTCATGCCAAGCAGCAGGCAAGTTCCAGTTGACACGCATCAATCTAGTTGACGATGAATTTAAATCCAATTTATACAATTCTTTTTGCATTTAAAAAAGCTATTTGTAGAGGAATTATCATTTACTTTGGTCCAACCAGGAGCACAAAACTTTAGCCAGACCGGGAATAAAAAAAGATTACTCATCTATCACCGTATCACGTGGCCAACCCTAGGGCTGCAAATGGTATCCGATTATCTGATTTTGAATTTGAATTTGATGCTATTTAGGGGCGATCTGAATTCGATCGGTTTATAATTGAATATTCGATCCTATTGTATTATACTTATCATTGAAGTTGGTATTGATGTTGTATTTTCACTAAATTGTTATATGTTCAAGTTTTATACAAGTATTTTTTTAATTCATTTGCTTACAAAGAATAATAATATATAATATTTTGGTCATTTTTAGTCTAATTTATTTATACTATTTAATTTCTGATTCTAATTCAAATTTGATTCAAATCAGTTAAATATGATCCGATTCAAATTCGAATGTAAATAAATCAAATTTAGATATGCTTATATTTGATTCAATCTCAGATATGTTTGCAGCCCCCAACCCAGCAAATTCTCCACTAGGCATAGGGATTGCAAACGGATTAGATTGGATTTAAATCGGGGTATATTTGAATCTGATCTAGTAATATAAATCCGAGATTCGATCTGATCCAATTTCATTTCTGAAGAATTTTAATAAAAATATAATAATTTATATAAAAAAATAAAAATACAAATATTTTTCCAACTATTTTCATCATATATATTAATATATAGATATCTTTTTATAAAAAAATACAAAAGTACAATATAATATATAGTTCGGATTAGATCGGATAAAGAGTGATCAGAATTCGATCCAATTTTCAATTGGATGATATTATCCGAGCTAAAAATCCGATACAGAAAACATGATTGGATTCGGATCAGACCGGACCATGATCCGATACATTTGCACCCTAACTAGTAACTACGCAGTACGCACTATAATATATTAAAAAAAAAAAAAAGCACTACGAAATGGCAAAGCTGAATCATGTCGGCACTCTCCACAGACTGCACTTCGCTGAATTGAATGAACACTTTCAAGTCTCAACCATTTCCACTCATATAAAGCAAAAAAGCCAAGGCTGAAATGGGAAATTCGTAAGCCCGCCTTTTTCTGCTTTCCTCTCTTTATTGTTTTCTTTGCATTTTTCTGTTTGGTGGGAAAAAACTAATTCCAGGTCTTCAGTTGACGGCGTCCTCTACACTGCCACGTCACATCAGACCCCACTCTTCTCTAATATTACAAAATTATCTAACAAAGGTTTATGTTTTTAATAAATCCAGTCCTATTGTACTACCCTGATACGCCTACACGATTCTACGTAAAAGGAATTTTCTACATAAGGAATTAATATTTTGTTATCGTGGGCTCCATGGAAGGAATCATTTAATTTTCCGTGGATCATGATTCACATCTGCGCCACACAGATGGCGCTCCACAAAGCCGCGTCACGCACATCCCAACCGTGTATTAGGAACATCTCCATCGGCCGGCAGGGACCTGAAAGTTAATTAGTCTCTCCATATTTTAATCAGAGATTCCACACAGAAGAGAGAGAGAGAGAGACCTACCTATAAATTGATGGATGATTGAATGCAGTGCTTTAGACGTTAGAGGCAGACGAATGGCGACTGAGTTTGCTTGGTCTTACCATTCATTGAAGAAATTTGGGGCTAGGGTTCTGGGTTTCTCATTGATCTCCTTACAGAGGAATCAACTGCTATGGATTCATATCTTGTTGTTCCTCTTCAATATCGCCTGTGCAGCCTCCGTTTCTTCTTCGGCTTCTCGACTCTCTTACAGCGATCACTGTGATTCGATCGTACCCCAACCCACCACCAATGGTCCTCAGCGAATCTCCACCGCCGGAGTTCTCGAGTTGAGGAACGGATTCTACACCGGTGGCGATAAAATTCTAGGGCAAAATCCATCCTCCCCTTTTAATTTCCCGAAAGCTCTCTCCTTTCACAGCGGGCTTACATATGCAACCGATACCGAAGGTGTCTACAAGATCGACGGGAGTTTGACCTTCCAAGCCGTAAACATGTACGCTTTTCTGGGGAACGAAACTCATGGTAGAAAGCTCTATGCACGGCTTCGGCCTCGTCCACCTCGTTTTCCTATCCGGAGAGGTGGTGTGCGTTTCTCTCTTCGGGGCTTTTGGTCAGAGACTACTGGGAAACTTTGTATGGTCGGATCTGGTTCTGGTTACTCGAAAGAAGGTAACTTACTCGATCTTTCGGCTGTTTTTAAGCTTAACTATCCCAAGAATTCGACCATTGTAAGTAGTCTGGTTAGTGGAACCGTAGAGAGCTTGGATTCGATCGGTAGCTTGAATTATTTCGAACCAATTTCCATGCTGGCCTTCGCTGAGAAGAACTACGAGTATTCATTTACTTCAAAAGAAAATGGAATTGTATGTCCAAGTGCGGATGGTGATCAGGAGAATTCATCCCTTGGTTTACAGCGGGGTAGAAGTGTTTGCAAGAAGCTCCATAGGCTTGCTAATGTGGTTAAATTGGAGTATGGAAGTGACTGTGATCCTGGTAAGAATTGTAGTCCCCTTCCTAGGAGTGTTGGGTTTTTGCCTGGCTTTATGTCCTTCAACACGGCCCAGTGTTCAGATGAGCAAAGGTTGCGATTATTATTAGTGTTTTCTAATACTAGCTATTACGGGTATAACCATCTTTTAGATCCCAACACCACTTTGGTTGCTGAAGGAACATGGAATGCAGAGAATAATCAACTGTGCATTGTGGCCTGTCGGATCTTGAATCTTAACAGTTCTCTGGCTGATGCTTCTGTTGGGGATTGCTCAATTAGGTTGACCTTGAGATTCAATGCAATCTTGTCAATTAGAAACAGGAGTCATGTCCTAGGACAACTTTGGCATAATGGAACCATGAATAGTTCGGCTTATTTTAATAGGATTATGTTTAAGAGTTTTGAGAACAGAATAGTGGGGATTGCAGGTATGAGATATGAATACACAAAAACTGAAAGTGCAAGGAACATGTGTACAAAGAACAAAGATGTTAAGAGCAAAGGAAAGCAGTATCCTGGTGGACATTCGTATGACATGAGATTTGACATGTCTGTGAAAAATACCCAAAGAAAATTGGCATGGGGTTATTCAACCCCACTCTATATTGGTGATCGGTTTTATGACAGCTATTCTGTTCCTTTCTCAACACCAGCAAACTCTGCAGTTGCAGTCAATAAAACCAGTCAAGGCAGCCTACTGAATGTCAGCTATGTTATAAGCTTCACAGCACCATCTGATTTCAAATTGGATGGTAGTCCTTCAACTGATGCTATAGAAATTTCGGCTGAAGGGGTCTATGATACAAAGACTGGAAGCCTATGTATGGTGGGCTGCCGGTATCTGGGCTCAAACCATCAGAAATTAACAAAAGATGCTTCCTTGGACTGTGAACTTCTCATCAATGTCCAATTCCCTTCATTAAATGCTAAGAGTGGAGGTTACATCAAGGGAACCATCAAAAGCACAAGGAGATCATCGGACCCTCTTTTCTTCAAACCTTTAGAGTTGTCTTCAACCTCCATTGCTACAAAAGAAGCAGGGGAATCCATCTGGAGGATGGATCTGGAGATCAGCATGGTTTTGATATCTAATACTTTTGCATGTGTATTTGTGGGATTACAGTTGCTTTATGTGAAAAGGAACCCTGATGTGCTTCCACTTATCTCCCTTGTGATGCTTGTGGTTCTTACCCTGGGCCACATGATCCCTCTAGTACTAAACTTTGAGGCCTTATTCTTGGCAAACCGCAACCGGCAAAATGTACTGCTAGGAAGTGGTGGATGGCTTGAAGTGAATGAAGTGATAGTAAGGGTAGTTACAATGGTAGCTTTCCTAATGCAATTCCGTCTTCTCCAACTGACATGGTCCTCAAGATTGGTTGATGGAAGCACAAAGGAATTGTGGGTTGCTGAGAAGAGGGCTCTTTTTGTGTCACTACCATTATATGTGGTTGGGGGGCTGATTGCTTGGTTTGTGCAGTGGTGGAAGACTTTTTATGAGGCTCCAGTATCCCATGCACGCTTTGTTGCTGATTATCAACGACATTCTCTCTTGGGAGACCTGAGGTCTTATGCTGGTTTGGTCCTAGATGGTTTTCTACTCCCTCAGATCCTGCTCAATTTATTCTGGAACTCAAGAGAAAAGGCTCTTGCACCATCATTTTATGTTGGAACTACTGCTGTCCGTCTGTTACCACATGCATATGATCTTTATAGGGCCCACAGATATGTACCCTACTTTGGTGTATCATACATCTATGCTAATCCTGGTGCAGATTTTTACTCCACTGCCTGGGATGTCATTATCCCTTGTGGTGGTTTGCTGTTTGCCCTTCTCATTTACTTGCAGCAGCAGTTTGGTGGTCGTTGCATCCTTCCTTCAAGATATAGAAAACCTGCCTCTTATGAGAAGGTACCTGTAGTTAGCGGTGAGTGATTGTAAGGGTAACTTAACCTCCCCAGTTTTCTGTTGTTACTAGTTGTAGACTTCATACCTGTGCATAAAAGTAATGGTGAATATAAGCAGTTATATAATGCTGCAAGCGTAGGCATTAAGTACATACTTTTATTGTTTTTGTATTCTTCAAGAAAGTTTCAACTGATGTTTTACTGTGTTTCTTCCCTGGCCTAATTCCTTAAAAGTACACACATAGATTAGCATTTGATTGTTTTATAACCGACATAAAATGAATTTTCCTTAATTTTTTAATGATTGTTTCTAGGTTTCCAATGAATGTCTTTGTCATCTAAATGCTTGAATGGTTTTATGTGCTTCCTCCTTGCATAATAACCACTTTGTGCCTTAATGTTATGCACACATAAATATGAATATGAGGTTCAAGGCAAGGAAATGATACAAGTCCTTTAATGCTAACTTTTCATGCATCCTACTGAGCCGAAGTATATAGCAACTTGAATTGTTGCAAGGGTATCTAGTACTTCATGTACCTCTTTTGATCAGCTTATGTTTTGTTGAAAATGGGTCTGTATGGATTATGGAATCATGCATATTGTCCAATGTTCATGTGTATGGGTAGGTGGACCAATCTGATATACAGAAAATGCAGAAAGAGATGGAAGAGATTCAGGTAGGTATGATTGTAAACTCCAGTAAAATAATGAAATAATCTATACTGTTCAGTGTTCATCATGTGTACGGGTAGGTGGGCCCATCTGATATCAGCAAATGTATAAAGAGATGGAAGAGAAGAGATTCAGGTGGGTATGTTGCTCTTCCAGCAAAATAATGAAATCATCTATACTGTTCAGTGTTCATGTGTATGGGTAGGTGGGCCCTTCTGATATGCAGCAAATGTAGAAAGAGATGGAAGAGAAGAGATTCAGGTGGGTATGCTGTTCTTCCAGCAAAATAATGAAATCATCTATACTGTCCATGTTCATGTGTATGGATAGGTGGGCCCATCTGATATGCAGCGAATGTAGAAAGAGATGGAAGAGGTTCAGGTGGGTATGTTGTTCTTCCAGCAAAATAATGAAAATATGGAACTTATTCTTAACTTTCGTCCTATTGACACTAAACAATGGAATATGGCATAGAACCGAATGGCAGATAATCATTTAGGTTATGTTTGGTTTGAAGGAAAAGGTAGGGAAAGGAAGGGAAAGATGGGGAAACCTTTAGCCTCCGTTTGGTTTGTGGAAAGATTTGGGTGGGATGGGAAAAGATGGGATGGGATGGGATGGGTTGGGATGGAAAAGTGTAAAAATTTAACTTTCCAGTGTTTGGTTTTACATGGGAAAATAGAATGAAAATCATCCAAGACAAAACAGAGGTCTCGGAGGTTCAATCCGCAGAGGGAGGATGAAGACGAAACAGAGATCTCGGAGGTTCAATCCGCCCTCATCGCTGGTGAATGCCTACCATCGTCATCAACGGTGTTACATGTCACAGTTTCAAAAAAAGTAAAGTTGAACCACACAGACACAGAGAAGGAGGAGAAGGAGCTTTTATTACTTTCTCATCAGTTTCTACTATTCATCGTCGTCTCTAACCCATTTCATTTCTCTACACTTCACAGTAGATATCCAATCCTTTGTATCTACATGGTTAATTACGAGATACGGGTTTTCTTTGTCTTTTTTTCCCCTCTGGGTTTATAAGTAAAGATAAAAATCGAGGGTTTCTTATCATGACTTCCTACTATTCTTCCGGGCTTTTTCTGTTGAGATCAGCATGTTATTCCGGGATATACTATCTGGGTTCCTATCCTGCGGTTCTGCTTTTGTAATTGTATGCCTGAAAATGGAGGGATTTCAGCAGAAAAGATCGTTTGGTAAGGGGAAACCATATCACGGATGTGCGGCGACTCTCATAAACATCTCTGATCAGAAATCCGACATTAATCTTGTCCTGACGGAGAGAGTTCTCAACAAAGGTCAGGCATTGGTTCTCTGTCGGTCCTTCTATTTCTGTTCTTTATCTTTCTGTTTACTTTCGTTTTTTATCGTTCGTACTATTTAAGGAATTTTGAATTCATCATTCCCGTCAAGGTGGCAATTACCAGCAGACCTGTTACTGGCAGTGGTGGCAATGGTGGCAATTACCAGCAGTGGCGACGAGGATGAAGACAGTCGTGAGTTTTCTCGAGTTTTTCCACCGGGGTCGCACAGTTTTGGTGCGACTCCGAATCTTTGATTTTGGGACCTAGCATCCCACCTTTTTCTCACCCCATCCCACTCTTTTCCTCAAAACAAATATGAGAAAAGGGAATATGTTTGGAATATTCCCTTTTTCTCATCCCCATCCCACAAACCAAACGGAGCCTTACAATTTTTGTATAGGTTTCCTTACCGTCCCCTTCCTTTCCCTGCTTTTTCCTTGAAACCAAACACAGCATTAGCTGACCACATAGTTTGGGAGAAGGCTTAGATGATGATGAATATTGGCACTTGACCGGAAGATGTTTCTTATCCACTGGTCAGTGATTTTTGAAGTTATTTATCTCCATATGGTATTTTTACCTAAATATTGTGTGCATGTTTTTAAAGGGAATGAAGAAAAAGTTTCTATCTTATGTGGCGATGGCCAGTAATAATAGCTTCCTATCATGTCCATAACTGTGGAGGGTTAACTTGTGTAAAAATGAAAGAAATTATTTCTATAACACGATTCCGACTTCTTGGCAATATCAACCAGACAACCACCACTCAGGTAAAAAGGTGCTCTTCAGTGGTGATCCTGAACCTGCGTCTGAGGTAACATGCTTTCCAGAATGAGGGTGCCGGGATTTTTTTTTCTCGTCCAGATGATATCTGAGCACGTTGATGTGGTAGTTCCTTTGTTCCTTTATCCTGGCTCTGGATGTGTTTGAAAGCCCAGTCCAGGCCCTGATTGTTCCAGAGGATTTCAACTGTTCCACAACATTGGTTGTTGCAGCTGAATTTTTTATTATTCTTAACCCAAATTGAGATTCACACGATTCACATAGTTGGCAAGGCATTGAGGTGGTCGCATCCAGGGCAAGGTTAGCCAGAGGAGTTTGTTTCAAGCAAAGAATTAGTCTAGCGAGTCCCCTACCATTGCCAGACCAGCGTGGGCACCGAGGTCGTCATGTCCAAGTTAGCCTTCCAAAAACTAGCACCAGAAGGAAGAATGGATGTTAGTTTGTGCCTTGGTGGATAGTGTTCTCTTAAGGCACTGAATGGATACCCTGCTGATGTATGTAGTTCTTATTTTATTTTCTTTTTATATTCATATTGTTGCTTTGGATGTTTGTGATGGAAAATGATTCACTGATAGCATAGAAAATAGAAACGAGGCTTAAAACAAAAGAAAGCAACAGAGTTCCTTTTGAGATTTGTCCCAATTAGCGGTTTGTGGATATGAAGTTGCCGCAAAAGGTATATCAACTAGTCAAGGTTGTACTCTTTGGAAAACAAGGATTACAGTCGCTTATCCTCTCTAACCTTATATTTCTGTGCTTGTAAAATTTTTAATATCCCTTTTTTTTCAAGGTTTGAAATTTCAAAACATCAAAATTATGGTAAAGATAATTTTAAGAGGTGTATTAGGATATGTAGGTAGAATACATGGAAAGCATGGCTATGAAATCCAAATATATATACGTAGAGTCAAGGTTTTAAAAGGCTAAATGAAAGTTGAGGCATTATAGTAAGCTTCAAAATGTTGCAATGCTGAAAGTCTTGAGGCAAAATTTATGCACCTTGCCTCATGGTGTATGTCTCATATTTTTAAGGCTTAAGCCTCTTAAAAACAAGGGAAATTTTCCGATTAGCATCTTGTATTTTGGGTCTAGTGTCATTTTTGTCTCTGGATTTTAAAACGCAATAATTCAGTATCTGAATTTTTATAATGTGTCAATCTAGTATTTACCATTACGTGTCATTTGAAAAGATACAAATGCATTTTGAGTGTCATCTAATCATCTAAATATTGATAAAAAATGAACAATAACAAATCGATTTCTATTCAAAAAAAAATCGGAGTCTCTAAAAGAGGCAAAGGTTTGAAACTCTTTATTTTTTGTCAGTGAGAATTTTCCCTAACAATGTGAGGTTGCTGTTTGAATAATTGCTGTCAACGAATTCCAGCCCTTGGAACAATCTTATGGAAAGCCAATGCTGTGATGTAATTACTTGTAACGACCTCGACCAAAATGTTGAAAAGGGTTTCAATCCCGGAATGTATTGTTACTGGGTCTGATGAGTCAGGACACGGTTACTAGGATGCGCAAGTCCTCGACTCTATCCAGGTTTGCACCTGGGATAGATATGACAAAATCCCACGCTTCCATTGCTTTTCATTTGCCACGTGTTGTTACCATAGTTGAACACCTCTCTTTATATCTGATTCAGACCTTAAACCTTAAATCTTGAACTCTCCTATTAAAATTCACATATGCGCCCAACAGCATCTCCCATGATGGAGCCTCGTCACTATTCTTTCATTTGCCGAAAACCATGGCAGCTCTGATAAATCTTGTTCCTCATCATCTTTTACCCTTTGCACAGGCCAGTTTCGTGGGTTGGCTCGTGGCCGACTCGTGATAAGCAACAGCCAATCCGTCGACGACTATGAAGAATTCGGTGATGGAAGATCTCACGACGAGGATAGCGACTTTGGGTCTTTGACCAAGACGATGAGGGGAATCTTAAGTATTTCAACGGATCCTTCTCTCTCTCTCTCCATCTATGAAGTGATCAACAGCAATCTCTGGTTGAATCATACACGACTCTGTTTTACTTTTCATTCTTCTTTTTAAACAGTTTTTGAAGGGCTTTTAAAGAGATGCAGGTAGTCTTAGAACTATAAAGGAGAGCATATGCTTAAATATTAGAAATTATAATAAATATACAATGGAAATGGACTAAATTTTCCAGAAAAAAAAAAGTCAAAACAGTGATTGAAACTAAACCAAAAAGAAAAACTAAGAATATTAGTCACGTTTCTGATTTTCGTTATCTAAAGCTATGCGTTATGCACATAATCCATCTACGTCTTGTGTTTCTTCTCCCTTATGCAATTGAAAGTTTTTTCACAGATACGCCGGGAAAGAGAAGGGGAAGTGGGGCGGGAAAGTTTTTCAGGGACATATTCTTTGTTTGTTAAGCAGATTTACGTTTTCTCTTTGCAGAGAGAAAACTCTTATCTCTTCAACAAACAAATCATACCCAAGCACCAATCAATCATAAATTTGGTCAGGTTGGTTGTTTGGGCTCTACCTACTCCTGTCCTAAAGAACCTAAGCACAGCACAGACCAAAGTCAATAAGCGATGAACCCTACTTCTGGAAAATTCAACTCACACATACAAATTATACAATCCCCCGATCAAATCGATGATGCCCAAAATTTTCTGGATTTCATATTAGTCGTGTATTACCAGAAAAACAGAAGATAGACTACAAGATCAGCTGCCATTAACTAACCCTATTTGAATTTTGAAGTGAAGGAGGGAAAGAAAGAAAGAAAGGAAAAATTAAAAGAAATTACTAAGAAAAGAAAGAAAAATGAAAAGCCGTGGAATCGAGAGAATCAATCGTCTTCGCCTATCCTCCTCACAAGCACCAAGTACCCAAGAAACGCACAGAAGGCGGCCACGATATTCCCTTCCCTAATCACAATCTTGATGACAAACCCTGTAATATCTGTCGTGATCTTCCTCCCTTCCAGCACCAGAGATCGCTGGGGCTTGCCGCAGAAAGTAAGGAGCACCAGCACAGTAATCCATGTGAGAACCATGGCGGGCAGGGCAACGGCCAGGGCTGCCACCATAGAAAGAAGGCCAAACACAGCTCCGAAGAGGACCGAGGCGTAAAGGGCCGGCCACCCAGCACCAGCAGCACCGTCGGAGTTGGAGTTGTACCAGGAAAGAATGGACCGAAGGAGGTTCCATGAGGAAGACAGCAGAAGAGCATAGACTAACACGAACAGACAAACCCATGTTCTTCTCTTGCTCATCAATCGCCTTAGCAAAGCCCAGGTGTCGGAGGAGCCCTTTTGCTCCTCCTCTTCCATTTTCTCTTCTTCAAAGTCTTCTGCCATTGATGATCTGCTCGACCCTTTGATTTTTCTGAGCTGAGGAGGTTTCCGCTATGCCTTCAACGAGGTCGCTGAGAAGAGACGGTAGCAAATTTTTGGGGGGGAAAGGATTGAGTGTCTGGATAGTTTTGGTTTTGGTGTGGTGGGTCTCTCTGATCAGATATAAATCAGATGCTTCACGGCTTTATTTAGGTCGACGCTTCGACCTTTCCTTTTACCCTCTGTAACAATCTGATGGAATCATGAAGCATCAGAGCAAAGCACCCTTGCTCTGCTGACGGGGACCAATAGTGATAGCGAGTCGACGACGGCGTGATAACGGCAGTAAGACACGAAGGACATCATCGACATGGGTGCAACTTGGGCGGGCCCAATCCGAGGCCGCACCGACCGGACCAACTCAGCCCGAGATTTTTTGTCCTCGGATTGGATTTCATATTTAGTTGTATGGGCTTATACCTAACTCTTAGGCCATGTTTGGTTTGAAGGAAAAGGTAGGGAAAGAAAAGGAAAGGAAAGGTAAAGAAATTTATACAAGGTTTGTAAAGATTTTCTTCCCTTTCTTTTCTTTTTCCTACTTTTTCTTTCAAACCAAACATAGCATTAGATAATCTGAACCTACTCTATCTTGTCCTAACCTGATTATATATACACAAATTATTAACCAATCTGAATCCAACCTAAATGCATCAAATTATAACGCGGATTGAGCCAAGTTAGTAAGATCGGACTTGACCTCGGATTCAGTCTAGGCTTGGGCCTTAGCCCAAATTTTAAGATTAGATTTCAAATGTCCGACTTGACCTCTAACTCAGTCCATTCGACTTGACCTCTAACTCAGTCCAGGTTTGGGCTAAGACTCTAATCTCAGGGTTGGGCTTGGGTTGCCCATAAACCCAGCCCAACCCGCCAGACTTGCACCCTTAACCATCAAGTCGATACAGTAACGGCAGTTAGTGACCAGGAAATGAAAGTGACAAAGGTCCAGCAGCGTTGCCTCCGTTACTTTCAAAGTGTGGATAGATTACATTACATTGTTTCACGAGCAATGTAAAACTAATGGCGCTTAATTAGCCTTTGTTCTTTTAAAGGGTTGGCCGAAGTTATGATTTCGTGTTTCAGAAGATTCGTTTTGGAGCAGCAGAATTTTCCTTTGTGAAGAATGCACATGTGGAGGGCAATATTTAGGGCCCTTTTGGTTTGAATAGGGGTTTGCAATTAAAATCAAAATGGTCTATTCTAATTCCAACTGTTTGATTGGACAGAACCGAAATCTCATTTCCATTTCCGGTGGAATGACTCAATGACATTCCCCCATTTGAGGGTATCTCGTTCCCATTCTCATCCCCCTCCCTTGAAAATGAAATCTCATTCCAGTTAATTTCAATTTCTATTCCGATTCCTATCTGAACCAAATAAATTATAGAAATCGACTATTCCAATTCTAATACCAAAGGATTTCAAATCTGATAACTATTACAACTACAAACCAAATGATTCATAGACAACCAGAATTGGAATGATCTATTCCCATAATTTGTTTGGTTTAAACAAAATCAGAATGGGATTTGATTGGGGAATGTCGTTCAAGAGAATGGCCAATGTCATTCCATCAGAAATGGGAATGGGATTTCATTTCCACCCAACCAAAAAGTTGGACCTTTCAGGTTCCGATTCCAGACCCCCTATTCTCACAAACCAAATGGGCCCTTACTGTTGGACCTAATGTCCCAAGGAGGCAAGGATACTCTTTTGAGTTGTAAAGTTCAATCCAAGAAAGAGTTGATAAGCATCTAATGAGGAAACGAATACAGCAGCCCAATTAAGAATCATCTCTGACGAGTCTATCAACCATTACCGAAGATAGACTGCAACTTCCAGCTCCACCAGTGCTGAGAAATTTGTTCATCCTTTTTACTGTTAGATGTGGATGTGACTTGCGATTGGGTTGTTGATTGGCAACAGAAACAGATGCAGAATCCCATTAGAAAGTACACAACACCAAGGCTGCTTGGCGTCCATTAGAAATTTGTTCATCCCATCGCAAAATCTTGCTCCTTGGCGTCCAAATTGAACTTCAGTCCTTTTATGTCTTCTTGATCCCAAATTCTCAATCCTCTTGGTCTTTCATTCAAGTCAAATCCCATTTGAAAGTACACAACACTAAAGCTGCTTAGAAATCCCTTAAATGCAAAAGCTGGCTGCCTGGCTTGGTATGGGGAATCACAGTGAGAAAAAATTGACGTCTGAAATAACAAGGTGGTGGTAACTGACTGGTAACTGTCCAACAGACCAAGTTTTCTTCCCTTTCTTCTTTCTTATAAACTTCCAGAAATTCTGGGGATGTGTAAGGACCCCAAGTATGGCTGCAGGCTTATTTCAGAGGGATTAGCTTGTTCAATATCTCATAGGCTAATATCTATTACCATGTAAAACTTTAAGGGAATAGCTTGGATCCCAAAGGAATTGATGATTAAAGTTGGTCCACACATGGTATTTTCAGTATTCCAACAGTTTTCATGGCATAAATATTAGATATTTGATGGATTAAGAGACTGCCTGCACGGTTTAATAATTTGGACATCCATTCATCCAGCTCCGATTGAAATAGCCCCATCAGAAGATGTGGTTTTTGGTAATAGAGTGTCTGAGAGACAAAATGCCATTGAAAATATCCTCTATCAATCCTGAGAACTCTTGGCAGATGCATTAACCAAATGAGCAATGCTGCCATCATCTGAAAAAGAAAAAGGAATAGAGAAGATGAGAATAGAAGGGTTGTACCATGCCTAGAAGCCCTAGAAGATCTAAGAATCTTTAGATTTGGAATGCCTGAAAGATTTGAATGGACAAATTGGTCGAAATATATCTGGGTGAACATAATTGAATGAAAGTTTAAAGTATGTTAAGGTTACACATCATCTGATGAAGCCATGATTATTCAACGATTGGAAAATTTAGTGTTAGATCGGGATAAAAAGAAATGTAGCTGCCTTTGTAGACATGCTAATATAATTAATGCACGATTTGTTACAATGATGGAAAATAACTGGTTGAACTTACACTTTACAATGACCAAACAAAAAAGAAAGGAGTGATCATTCAAATACAGGATTTAATGATGTGCTTATTATTATTAGTAAGTTGGTTCGCTTCGCGATCAACCTTCAGGCAGGAGCACTGGAATAACAAAATTCTTTGTTATTCAACTTCAGCATTTAATAAACTTCCTTGAAGTCAGTTGAAAACTACTAGGCAAGACAAATCAGGGCCTAACAGGCTTTAATATACTTAAATATATTATTACCAAAAACACAATGCTTCAAAATCTCTGAACACCTGAATATTGGCATCTAAAAGAGTATAGATAACATGTACACAAGGCAAATCCAATAAATAAATTAACAAATAAACTGTGTACAAGGAGTGCAGATAAGAAAATAAACTAAAACCGTGGCAATTCAAGATGCTTAGATGCAGCAACAACCCAAGAACAGAGAAGTGTTATAAACGGGGAAGGTCTTTCTACCACAAATCCACAATAAAACAGAGGAACATACAAGTACCTCATTAATCAGGAACCTCAGCTACATGACTTTTAAAAAATGGAACATACTTTCCCTGCATATGCATGTGTGCTAAAATTCAAGTATTCCTACAGAAATGGTTTTGGTCATTTCCCAGACCAAGGTAAACGTGAAATCAGAACTGGAGAACAAAAATGCCAATAGATGTCATTTTCCTTTCACTAAAAAGAACAGAGCTAAACTTAAACCTAAAACACCAAGGATTGTCTACAATGGTTTCCACATATCATAAACCTACTGCTACATATGAAAAACTAGTTTCTACTGCTTTAACTCACAAACACACAAAAACAAAATCCCACAATCCACAGTGATACACATGCACCCATTTATCTAGTGCATGTATTTTTGCACTTTGCATGTTCATATGGTTGCTTGGAGACAGAGAAGGGGGAGGGGGGGTCTACCTTCCAAGAAAGTTACTTTCTTTTTACCAATCACGTTCCCCAAGCTCCCTTTTACTTTTTATGAATGACAACTTGGAATCTGTTCTGAGTGCCCTCTTTTCACAGGGAGATGCTGCTTCAGGTTTTAGGATGTGACACATGGATCTCACGGAATGGTCAGGTGAAACAAATTCAAAAGGCATAGAATTAGTCATTCTACTATTTCAGCCACATGGTCAATCCAAACTACCCACCAGAAAGGGGACCATCTATATTGGCTATACGTATTCACTCCCCAGTCCATTCAGCTCCATGTTACACCATGTACCTTGCAGGGGTTGCTAATCACAAACTTGCCCCATGAATGAAGGATTTAGGACACTGTATGACACTTTATGACAGCTACCCTTTCTGCCACATGGTAGATCCTTACTTTGTCCGTGAATCCCTATGATTATGTAAATACATGGGAATCAAGTGTCTTCTAACCTGTAGGGCATTAGGTACTGAATGTTGACAAAACTTATTGGCATACAATGTATACTGCCAGATCAAGACCTAAGGACCTGTAAACCAGTAATACTTTATATTCTTCTGCAGTTCCTCAAGTTTTAAGACATTTATTATGCTTTGACACTAGACTGGCATCAGAAGAAGGTGAAAATATCAACTCAATCAAAGGGCATAATGATGTGTTGCACCAATAAAACAATAGCAGTTCCATGGTTTTACAACTCCATGCCTTCTAAGTGGCAAGATAAATAAGAGAATGCTTTTGACAGCCAATAGATTATATTTTCCGCTTATCAGGTAATATCATGTTTACTTAACATCTGAAATTGTTTAGTGGATCATCACATCACAGTACATATGAACCACAGATAGCATATATAAGCACCACCTCACTTAAAACCAAATAGAAGGTGTCAAATATTTTTATTATTATTAATGCCAAAGAAAATTTACAAGAGAAGTAATACACGGCCTTTCAGATATGTTCAAAGGAAAAAAAAAAAGAAAATAAAAACATCAAAGACTCTAAACAAAGTTCAGGCAAACATACTGACCCCGACTCGATTTGTGCTCTCTACCAATGGGATTCATCTCCCAACCCAGCAATTTTACAGCATAAAGAGGCGAGCCTCACTTCAAGAAAACTGTATTTCTACTCCACCTTGATTCCGATTCCTCTTTCACCATCTACAGCACAATTAAGGAGCAGCGGCAACAACCTATTGCTTTGTTCGGCAATGCAATTCAGTAGAAATACCCAAACCCGTATTCATGGAGGCAACCATTATTTCCCTATCGAGTTAATCATATTTCTCTCTCCACGAGTACACGAGGAAGAAAACCCAGGAAAGTGCCAGCGCAATGTCCCCAACGACCTGCCTCGGCCAATCATGAGCGAGATCTTCGAGCTTCCTCTCAAAGTAGACTCTCCATAGAGACACGGAGACATGAAGAAGCACGCATCCCTTGGCGAAGAAGCTCTGGAACTCTCTGTCCTTAACAAACGCGACCATGAACAGCAGAAACCCGATCACGAACAACAACAGACCAGCAAACGAATCGGAGGTCTTGATCAGGAGCTGATCATGTGGCGTCGAACCCAAAAGCTTACTCGCAGTTTCAGTCCCGTGCCCAACAACAGAGATCTCGTCTTGATAGAACATCATGAGAGCTCCACAAGTGAGAGCAACGATGGAATGGAGAAGACAAATCACAAAGAAACCAGATGATCCCATTGAGATCGATAGAGAGAAGAAATTTGGGGGAGGGGAGAGAGAGAGAGAGAGAGAGAGAGATCAAATGTCCTCCGCAGCAGGACTCAACAATGATGAATGCTTAAGGAAGCAAAAATCATGGCTGTGACATAACAAAACGAATTAAGAACCTCAAAAAGCAAAAAGGAAAACCCTAATCTCAAGTCATTGAAGGATCTTAGAAACGGAAAAGGGGGGAAATGGATTGGATTGATTCGAAAAACACAATAATCAAACCCTAACCCTAACGCGGCATTTTACGGGAGAACAACCAACAAAAAAACGAGAGAAACATCAATCAACTACTCTTCCCATTTCTCTCTGTGAGTCTGGCTAAGAACGCTGGCAATTTTGGCGCCTATTCGCGAGAGAGAGAGAGAGAGAGAGGTGCACTCTGTTCGTGTCTGTGTCGCTCGGTCGCTGCCCATTTTTACCGTTTATGGTATTTTTTTATTATGTTATATTTTATATTTTATATCTATCTATAAGACTAAAGTACCCTTATTTGATGCCTCTAAGGCTCTAAATTATCCATTTATGGCTTTTATAAAGAAAATAAAATGAAATAAATTTCAAGAAAAAAAAAACTTGAAAATCTCAGATTGGCCCATATTGAGGCAATTTATCTGCAGGCCCATGTTTTCGTTGTCAGTACGTCTTCTTTCTAGCATTTCTGGGCCCAGTCCATATACTACATTACCATTTACCACCGGAAGGATTCCGTGGCCGAAACGGTTCGTGTAGAAGGGAGCTTCGGACACCTCTGCTCAAAGAATTTGAAGGTTGGATTTTGTGTTATGTTTACCGTTGGTTTTGGTTTGGACACGAAGTACCCAAAAAGCAACGAGAGGTGGCACTGTTGTTTGTATGTTGCACCCGTGGGCAGTCTGAAATTGTACGCTGATGTGACCACAAGCTGGCGGAGGTGGGCCTGATGCTGTTTGTAGTTGTACGAAATGGTATCTAAGGCTGTTCATGAAATCGATCAAACCGACCAATTCGGTCCAACTCGGTCCGAATGGTCCGGTTTTCAACTATTTTTGGTCGGTTCATGCATCATGCTAACCTGAAGGGTCGGTTTCCGTTTCATCGCATAAACCGGTAAAAACCAAGCCTATATTTAATTTAAAATTTTTTCATACAAGGAAAGCACGATATCACTTTCTATAATCGAAGACAGCAAATGGTTTTCATAATACCGTTTAATAATTGATTTTTACCTATAAAATCTTACTTACTCCACATTGTGAAAACCATTCAATGTATGATTTTTATCTTTTGAAAACATAGTGAAAATCGCTTTTGGGCTGTCTTTTAAGCCAACCGACCTCCACATTGAACCATTCAATGTATGATTTTTATCTATTGAAAACAGTTAAAATCGCTTTTGGGCTGTCTTTCGAGCCAACCGACCTAAATTGATTCTTTATAGTAGAGTCAGTTTTTATTAATAGTTGGTCGGTTTTGGGTGGTCAATTCCTCAACTTAACTCAAATCGATTCAATTGGCCAGACAACATGAAACTGAACCAATCTAACCCATGAAAACTCTTAAATCAAACTCAATTGGCCAAATAACATGTGAAAACTCCTAAATCGAACCTTTACTCTTATTTTTTCTTTTAAACCGAACACAGCCTTTGGGAATCCTGTCAATAGAAGGCAATTCTGAAGCAAAACCATGTCATAAATGTAAATAGGCCCACCAGCCATACTGTTGGTTGGAACGGTTGAAATGGTCCATCAATTCACTTTCTCTGAGTGAACTGAAATGAAGTCTTCAACAATATAATTGGCTAGTTGATTAGCATGAAAGAGAGAGAGAGAAGAGAGAGTTAGCTCGCTCAATTGAATGGCAGTTATTGTGAATAAAACAATTGGCCAGAACTCAACGTTGCATAGTCAAGAGGAAGGGTCCACCTCTCCACTCTAAATACTGTGAGAGGTACCCACAGAAACAGAAACATGTACATGTTCACGTGGGCGTTCGACCACACTTATTGACCTGTAACTCACACTAGTTCATCAATATACTCCATGACAATGAAACTTCCCAAGGTTTTTTCCTCCCCCACTGTACGATCTTAAAATTAACAGTCTATTGCACGAGACCGGATCTGCTCCTCACACAAGGCGCCTCATTTGCGCCTCACACGCACATCGTACCAGCATTGGGAACAACTCCCGTACTTATAAGTTAATATTCACAGGAAATGTGAGGCGCCCCCATGTGAGGAGCAGATCCCGTTCCTCCTATTACACAACACTGCGCAGCTCACACTAGAAAATACATCAATTAAGAAATAAAGATAAAAAAGACAAGCAATAAGAGTACATAGATCTTGAAGGTTGAGAATGATGATAATTCCATTAACCCTCATAGAACTACAATAGTGAGTATGAAATACAGTAACAGGAACAGCGACCGCCTCTTATTCTGTTTTCCAACAACAAAACTTCAGAAATACACAACATAGACTACCAGCTGAAGCTTTCATCTCATTGTTCTCTGGAAACCAAAATTGTAAGGGACAATATGACCTACTAGACAAGGGGAAATAACAGATCGTGATATTTATTGCAATTGATATATATATATATACAATAAAAGAAAGAATAGATATCGACAATTCCGGACAAAAATTATCCCTATTGCTTTCTTTCAGAACAGGCCTACTACACTCATTCCCTGAATCCTCCTATTCCCTAATGAATAATTGAGAAACAAGGAAATGAAAAAAATATATATATTGACTACAAAATTAAATCATATTGTTATCCCTAGTAACTGTGATGGTTTTGGAACGGTGACGTCTTGAACCAGATCTTCTTTCTTTCCCACGTTTTGTGGGGATCTTCCTGACTGGAGTTGTTACAGACCTATCAGTTACAATCTCAGGTAATGGTTTTGCAGGGGCTTCATTAGTGACTGCTGCTGGAGGTGCCATATGCTCTAATAAATCTCTATGGTATGCCTGCAGGTTGCAAGTACAGAAAGAAAACTTCATCAATGGGTTAAAGTTTGCTACACTTGTTTATCTAAAACTGACAGAAAAATCACTGGAGGCAACTAAGGTAGAATTTGACAGTGTGTTTAGAAAAGCAGCCACAAAATATTTCATTTACAAGAAACAATAAAATAAAGAGATAAGATAACATCTCCACAGCATTGGTTACAACTAGGCAACCCATGTAGAAATAGCTATTTGGCTTGCATGTGCACACTCGGACAATATGTGTTTGCATGAGAGAGACAGATAGTAAAAATGTAGTAGATGAGTATGTCCCAAGTGTGAAAGGGCAAAATTTCAAGTTTTGCACAAAGTTAATTATTGTCTCCCTGGCTTATGACACTGAAAACCAAGCAAAACATCACCTATCCCAGACCCAATTAGATAGTATTAGGCACATTACACTCAGGTTGGGAAGGTCAGGTTACCTGCAACTTAAATTAGGTTAGGTTACAGGCAGACTGTTTCAAGTATTTCGGATTTAGAGTTTAAGATTACAAGGATCAGCTTGAAGCCAAGACGCATGCAAGTGTCATCCTCAACAATTATCATCTATAATACCCAGATATGGATATGGACATGGACAGGAATATGGGAAATGGGAATATGACCCTCTATTTCCTAAAATCTTGGACAGTGCTAAAGCTTAAAGGTATATGTAAAATGCTTATATCATGCATTTATATCTAATTTTTTGAAGCTAAATGGCACTTCCAAAACTTATTTCTTACCAAATTTAATTAAATTTCTAACATGTGCAGATTGTTTCTTAGTTAAAATATACCATTTTACATATTTTAAAATTGTTAATGCATAAAGTATATCTAGAAGTATCTGTGCAATATTTGGTATCATATCCAACACTGGTACACTAGACATGTAAAGGTATCTGGGTATTATAGATTACCATATACCAAAATTTTCAGAAGCATGACATTAAACAAAGATGCTTGAGAATTCCAAAGTCTTGTTTCCTCATAAATAAAGTTTTCTTGGACTACCTCTTTTGATGTGGATTTGTGAATCCAGCAATGCTGCTATAGTCATGATAAAAAAATAATTACCTGAACCACAAAGTTGCGCCTTTCACAATCTAAAAACATGTTGATACTCCAATTGACTTTTGACATGATCTTGTCCCTTACGGTGGAAAAGCTAAGTTGGTCCCTTGATGTAAAATGGTCTACTTCATTGAACCAGAGGCAGGTAAAGAGGTTGGTAATAGGAATGTGCTCCCTTATGATTACACATCCTTCAGGAACATCTGTCAAAACCCATGCATAAAGGACACAACTCAAATTGAGATAAAGAAACTAGGGAGGATCCAAGACAACAGAAAAAACATAACATGCAACTCACCACTGGTGATCGGAAGCTTAGCTTGAGAATATGGGGTTAAACCTTCCTTCTTATAAAATTCAATCTGGTAATCAATAGAAGCATTGTCATATTTCCCAGCAGCTTTATTAGCTTCAGCTTCCTGAAAGACATCAAAGCGTCTGTAGTGCCTAGAGATGGCAAAACTAGCATTCTTCCGCCACAAAAATCTGAAAAATTGACAGAAAAGTTGATAATGCCAGTTCCAGAACAAATATCTGAAAAAAAAAGAGTGAAGTTCATTGGAATGTCTCCTATCCATGCAGAGAGCTGCATCCACATCCAAAATGATGAAGCACACCAGATTACCAGAGCAAAACCCAAAATCTGAACAGACCCTATATTTTTGCACAAAGAGGCCATTGCTTTGTGTCATGATAAAATCTCAGGCTGACAAGCATGAGAATGCAGGTTTGAGCTTGACAGCAGCTACTTCATGTAAAATGTGCCAAAATATTAGGTCCATATCCAGTCCACCGCTCCCAAGATCCAGATAGCTCGAATCAACATTAGGTAATATTAATGACCCTATATATGGATTTTGGAAATCCTAGGTCCAACTTTTTGTTTAAATCAGTTATTTGGTTCAAACCAGAGAGGAGATAGTAGAAACACGAGTACAGAGGAGAATAATAACATGGAAATGCTGAAAATTGATTCAGATTGTATCATTTTGTGTCATCCAGAGCATGAAAGATGTAGACTGATTAGACCATCTCATGAATTAGCTATGGAAATGGAAAAGGTAAGCAAATAAAGGAGGGCTTTCCTTGTAAAAAACAAAAAATCATTATTTTAACTAATCATACAATCATAGGTTGTTGCTTACAAACACATGAAGATGCTTTTAATGCTAGCCACATGGTCGACATGGTTAAGCCAGAAAACAAACAGGTAACATTTCTTTTCCTGTTTTTGCCTAGCCCTTAACTAGTATAGAAGTTGTGCTGCAAATTTTCTTTCTTCTCTTATTTATTTATTTATTTTTTGGAGGTTTTTTTGTGGGGGGGGGGGGAGTCACTAACCCCTTTATAGAGGAAGAGTCGCTCACCCCTTTATAGAGGAAGATCTATCTTATCAAAAATATGCTTCATTAAAATTCTACTCTCAGGGCAATATAACCTAGTAAGTAACTCTGGACAATATCTAGAGGTCTTGCAGAAAGAAACAAATGAATAATAAGTATTCACATCCAAAAAAATCTTTTAATGAAAATTTTCCCTTCACTATAAAAAAATCACACCCAAGAAATGCACGACATTGATGTCGTAAGGATATGGACAGCAGCATTTTGGTGATAAAGATTCAAAAAGTGCAACTGCTGTGAGGCAATGGGCGGAATTGTGCCTAAAAATGATGTTCCTGGATCAGGTTTACACTGGATATTGCCAATAAGCTATGGTAACTGGTCAACCAGGACTAAACTAAGAGCCCAAATTCAGCAATTTCCAGATGGTGATAATTGTCAGGTGAAATTGAACTAAAGTTTTCTAAAAATAACTGAACTAAAGCCATGAGATTGATGGCATGACAAACAGAACAATGCCATTGATACCCTTCTAGATAAAGATCCATAAAAAGATCAACCTTTTCTTTGGAAACTTAGATGTGGCAATAGTATGGCTGATGCTTTGGCCAAAGAACAAGTAAATAGGCATGAACTGTTATGATGGGTGGTTCCATTAGGGAACTAAATGTAAAACTATATTAACTTAAGGGGTAGGCAGTTAGAGCTTCCCTACAAAAAGGGGTGCCTGGAATATTATTTGAAAATCGTTCTTTGTAACATATAAAAAAAAATCCTGATTGTTGTCAACCAAAAATAATAAAATAAAATGACCAAAAGTTAATTTCTCTCATCATTAACCAGCTTTTTCCATAATCTGCAGTGAAAACAGGAATTAAGGGAAATATAATATGGTAGGAGCTTCAGATAGATTTCGTTAACTACACCTTAATGAACATATAAATAACAAATTCATAGAAAATCTGCAGAACAAAAACTATATAGAATGTACCTCTCAAGAATTTGATATGGATCCACCACAAGCTCAAGCTTCCCATCAATCCATATAGAAAACTGAGAATTAGGGAAAATCCTATGCAATAGAAGCTTAGGAACCTGTTACAGGCATAATATGAGTCAACATAAGATTCTAGTACATTTTTCTGATGGGTAAGAATCTAGAACAAATTAGGAAGCTTTTGACAACAAATATCAAAAGCCCCAGATGCATCCAAACTGTGCCAATTGTTCCATCATCAAAAACCTGGCAAGTACCAACAGGAATCATCTTTCTCTTTTCACCATGAAACAACTTGATGAACTGGAAAATAAAACATAAAAAATAGAATAGTTGCAATAGATACCAATAACAAAAAACAAGGAGAAAGTTAAAAGAAGTATGCCCTAAATAGCATGGAATGGATGAGCAGGATTTGAAATATTTTACCCTAAAAAATATCTGAATAAGAATTATGTGCTCAACCTTTGCTTTTTTATTGATAAAAATTCATTTAAAAATAAGAGGAGAAGATGCAAAATGGGAAAATTGATGCTCTGTGAAAGAAAAAAAGGGCAGAAAGAAAGTTAACAATTTAGCTAGGCACATCCCATTTTTAATAAACAGGACATATCCCCCTCTGAAGTGACAAGAAAGTAGTGGTACCCTCTTAAATTCTTAATTCTAACAAAACCAAAAGCTGATAGTAGGTCTGTAAATGGATTGGATTCAGCAAAATCTGAACCCGATCCAATTATTGAAAACTTGCATCTGAATCCAGTCCAAAATCTGATTGGATTTGAAGACCTTGAATTCGAATTCAAATCCTAATGGACTTGGATCGGATTCGGATTTAATCCAACTCCACTTTTATATATAATAAATTAATGAAAATATAACATACTGAATTTATTATATAAATAAATTCATATGTAATAATATATAAAAAAATATTTTTTTGTAATTTTAAATATAATTGTATAAGTTTTATATTAAAATCAATAAATATTATAATATAATCGGATTCAGATTTTAATCAGATCAGATGGAGACAAATCGGAAACCGATCCGGTTATTAATCAAATGCAGCTTGAAAAATCCAAATCCAATCCAATTGGGCCGTGGAGTTTCAGGTATCACTGACAGGCGTAGCTGATGGTATGTCCTAAATAGTATGGAATGGCTTAGAAGGATTTTAAATAGTTAGCCCTAAATGATCTGAATAAGAATTATGTGCTCAACTTTTTCTTTTTTATTGATAAAAAGTTGATTTCAAAATAAGCGGAGAAAATGCAAAATGGGAACATTAATGCTTTGTGAGAGAAAAAAATGAACATAAGAAGGTTGATGATTTAGACACATCTCATTTTTTTTTTTGATGAATGAGGCACATCTCATTTTTGACAAACAGAGCATTTCCCCTTGTGAAATGACAAGTACCCTCTAAATTTTGATGGAAGTTCCACAGGTAACCCAGGAGTAGCTGGAATAGGAGAGAACAGGGGAAAGGATGGCAATATTTTTTGTCCATTGACCAGGGTTCAAATCTTGGAAACAGCATTTCTGTGTATAAGGTTATGTGTGTATATTCCTCCCTAGACCCTGCATTGGCAGGAGCCTCGTGCACTGGACTGCTCTTTTTTGTCATTATCATCATCTAAGCCTCATCCTTACTGTTTTCTGTTATCATGCTACCCACATTATTCATGTTGATAGCTACAAATAAATAGTTATAGTATTCTATGCATGCCCTTCCATACATAGGCAGACTAATTTCTAAAGAGTTGAATAACTGCACCCAAAGGGGCTCTGAGAGACAAAATTTCAAGAGTCCAAGAGAACCAATCATGGCTCAAATACTTACTTTTCCATTGCGTCTTGCATCAGCATAAGGAAGGTTATGGACAACAACAATTCTCCATAATCCAACCTTAGTGCTTCCGTCCAGAACACTAGAGTTTCTCATATATGTTTCTGTCTCTTCATCAACAAACATGAAAAAGCAAACATTTTTCTTTGCAGCTTCACTGATATTCTTTGGCTGTTGTATAATATCATAGTTTCCTGCTCAAGAAACACCAATGAGAAAAAGCAAGACGGTAGCTTGAACCCAACAAAGAAATCAAATAAAAAATACTTTGGAAATACCAAAAATAGCTGATGCAACAACAATTCCTTGACACTGCTCCATCTCAAGAAGGTCAGTGTCATCAATGTCAAATCCAGTTTGGTGGCCAGGTTTCCTTCCTCTAACAAATCTGATAAGCAATGGCATGCATCAATAAAAAACGTAGAACAGGTAAAAGTTAAGTATAAGACAATAGTTCCTTGTTTCTATTATAACTCATGTAGATGCAGAACAGTGAAAATGATTAAAAAAGCATGTGGAACATCAAAATAGAAAAGTCCACTTTAACTTGAAAAGATGATCTTATAAGTTATAACCTTAAGAAGCTACAGAAACATCTAAGTAAAAAATTGAAGGAGAGTGAAACATACCCACAATGCACATTCATTGACTCTTTTATATCAAAAGAATCATTCCTCTGCTTCAAAGAAGGATATCCACCAAATTCAGATCCTCCAAATGGCTCGGTTCTAATTGAGTTTTCTTCATATACATAACTTAAATTCCTGAGTACAGGAGACATGGATGGGGATTTTGGCATGAGGGCCATTGCTTGCTCTACTGGAATGTAACATACTGGACATGCTGAAGGAGCAAATAAACAAGAAATTTCAGCACCAAAAAATGATGTTAACATCATATTACACATGCATGGTTAGCAGCATGATCAATAAAACAAATATTTGATGTGAATATGTAAAATCCCAAACAGAAACTCAACTTACGTCTTGGTCCTGTTCGCTTTTTATCAGCCGGTGGAGGTGGAAGTGTGAACTTTTCACATGGATGACTCGGTAGCAGAGCAGTCCCCATGATTACTGGAGGCAGAGGAGGCTTCAGTCTGTTAGCACCAATTCTTGACACAACAGTTTTTGAGAGAGAGCTAGCATCCTTCTTGTTATATTGTTCTCCATGGATCAGGGAAGATTCAGGGTAACTTGATGCGATGCTATCGCTTGGTCTAATATTTTGAGTCATTCGAGTATGGTGAACTACACCTTCTGAAGCATCTTCATCTGAAGCCAGGCCAAAAAGCAGGAAGGTTATGTTCAAAAATAAACCATACAAAAACATACAGGAATCAGTATATGAGATAGCTGAAATTTTCTGGAAAGGGCAATGGTTATTCATGCTGAATTGAACTCAATCAAAGCAGATACTAAGGGGTCATTACTAGTGAGACCCAACCTGATTATCTCATCCACCAGAAGTGGCTAAACCATATGATCCTTGTAATCTAGTCCGTGGCACTGGGGAATCAGCAGAATGACATAGTAAACTTACTTTCCAGTAAGAGTGCATATTAGAGTATTGAAGAACATCATATTGGGTCAGATCTTGGCCTTTAAAATATTCTTGTTTGCATTCATCAACTGATGGGTCACAACCCTCTTAATGTTTACCATAACTACTATGCTAGTTATTTAAACAGTAGACATCCTAACCAACCGCAGTTCAGAAGTTGAGTAGAATTCTTTTTACGCTGACTTGCCTATCACAATCCTAAGCGTCTAAGGAACCTTCATAGATCATTATTGCAACATCAGAAAGGAATCAATAATGCAGCAATTGACTGCGTATCACGCAGAAGAGCCAGGAAAAGAGCAAAGAAAATACAAGGAAAACAAAACAGATATACAGAATCAAACCTTTATTAACGACAGATAAGACTGATATGAAAACCACAACAGAAACGACCAGCAGAAGCAGCATTCCTACCCTCCTTCTGCCAGCGAATTTGAAGATCCGAGGAAGAAACTTTTCTTTCTCTCTGTATCCAGGTAGGAGCATCTTCGAGGGCTTGCGCAGGGTGACGGGTGTAGTTTGAATCGGCAACACAACACTGTTCTGCAGATGTTGTTGCAGTGATCCATAACTCCCTGTACGAAGACCCAATGACCCTCCAGTCATCGTCCTTCTAGACTCACAGGTTTCCCTTTCATTTCCCTTCTCGCTCTGAATCCCCTCTCATTCAAAATTCTCGAATTCTTTTCCACACAAAATTCATTAAAAACTGCTGAACCACCACCAAATAAAAATCCAACTTAAGAAACTATAACCACAGAAATCCCGTTTGCAGACCAACTTCTGGATTTCGCTAAATCTCACATACTATGCTTCAAAATACCAATGCAACAGCAGTGCTATAAATCCAATTCAACCTCGAAAGTGGCTTCGCACATTGTCCATCAACCAACCTCCGGCACAATTGCAAAATTTTCCTCGTTCTAAATTCAAATATATGAACTACGAATTTCACTGGAAAGGAGAAAGTTCCTCACTTTTTCCCCAAGGCTATCAAATCCAACTTTCCCGCAACAGCATTATCAGAAAACGGATCAATATATGCATACCTAGAACAGAACCAATCCTCCACTCGATAAAACAGATCTAAATTCACTAATAAATCGAACCACAACAACCATCAACCCACCATCCCACCAAAAGCAGGCTGCTTTGTTAGAATTAAATTTGCAGAAGCACGAATACAAATCCAAATCTATACCGAACTCCCAGGCTGAACCAAAAATTAACTGCCCCAGATCAAGAAAGAACCAACCAAGCCTTACTTGAGAAAAAGAGGGTGTGGGGAATCAAATATCACTTATCTCCCCCGACTAGACGAGACGAGACGCAGCAAACAGCAGAAATCGAGATGCGAACCATTACCTCATGTCTTCCATTACAAATTTACAATCTCACATCAAATTCTAGGGTTTCCCAAAGAAAATGATTCGTGCTCGTTAACTGCTCTGCTGTTTTAATGTCTCGGTAAATCTGAGATTCATGAAAGAATTATTGTCTGCAGTTATCTCTCAGCGTGGGAAATTCAATGTATTTATCGTTTAATTAATAACCATTTTTATTTTATTTAAAAAAAGAATTGAAAGCCAAACAAAAGTAAAAAAGAACATAATGGGCATTTTTCTAAAATGCGCTGTGAGCGTGATCAAATGGATTCGTTGAAGATACATCATATAAGGATTAAGGATCGCTGCATAGATCCGCCACGAGCACTTTTGCCGTTTGATAATCGTATTGCCATCATCTAACGACCATGATTCATTTGGCAGTTTGTTAATAATAGGGAAAGTCTCCTATAGCCTTTATAAAAACTTCTTTTTTTAGCACAGTTTATAAAAACTTTTTTTCTGTGATGGGATTGATTTGGGCACATTAATTTGGAAATCGTCTATAATTCACCATCACTTTTTACAAATTCTCTTAAACTCGTCGTAACTTTTCACATTCTGTTATATTACCGTTAGGCTGCGTTTGTTTCTTATGCAAATGCAAATATCTACCATGCATTTTTTGACTCATCCAATGCAAAGTCATTCAAGAGTTAGTTTGGTTTTTGCACTTTTCTCGTTTGTTTGGAATTTATATAAATCAGGGCACAAATTTGCTATCGTTTGTTTAAAATCGATGCAAACAATGAGAGTAAACATAAATGCTCTACCTAGTGTGCTTTTTTCAATAATAACCACTAGTCCAGGTGCAAGAAATTTGGATTGTTCATTGTTACAACCATAGTGATAGCAAATGTGCATGTGAGCTCGGCCTAATATTGTTTGAGGCCAAACAGCTGAGCTTGCCAAAATGGTTACAGTCCTGAGTCCACAATTCAGCTAGTGGTAGCTAATCCATATCGGTCTTTCATATACAAGAGGTTTCTTCTGGCGGAAATTGGCTTAAATTAGTGTGGAGGAATCCTTACAATTTTCATGCAGGAGAGAGACATTTTCTTAATTCTATTGCAATCCTACACAAGAGCTTGCTTAGACAGTTAGAAGTTCCACACCATCATCGATTTTCTTTGAATCCAGGCTTGTACATAGACTTGTTTTCCGATCCATTATCCAATTCTGCATCAACTACATCTGTGGGCAGATTAAGATGATGGGCTGGATCTCCCTCAGATTAAGATGATGTAGACTATATGGGCAGACCCATATTTTATTGAATATAGTCCATATATCTGCTCATTTGATAACAAATATGAAAATGATAACTATATCACTCTATATTTGCTAATCTATTGGATCTCCTTCCCATTCCTATTCAATCCATTCACATTTCATTCAAACATGAGATATTCTAACACACCCTAAACAATCCATCCACATTTCCCACTCAATCCATTCAAATTTCATTGAAGGTACTGTCAACCTTCAAACAATGATACCTGATAATAGTTTGCATTCACACTTACTAATCAATCCATTCCCAAATCATTGAATGTCATGTCAGAAGCGGGCAATCATCTCCTCGCATACTAATGTGCATGCAAATGTCCGAAACCCCTTATCAATCTTATTGCCCAATGCTACTTATGTTAGACAGTTTTGTATGCCCTTAGCTTCAATCCGATTTGATGTACTTTTGTTATTTAGTGGAAATAAATAAAGTGCATGTTTGATTCATGTTGTTTGGTTTAATTCTGTGTAAGACCCTAAAACTGGACACTTA
>NW_010729098.1:391129-410412 GCF_000365185.1 Nelumbo nucifera
AATGCACATCATTGCCATGGTGTCCCTTAAGGTCATTAGATGACCCCTCTTTGTTTGGTGGGCCCCACAACCCTGAAAAGGGATGCGTACGGAACCCCTAGCCGATTAAGGCCCACCAGAAATCTGACTTTATGAAAGTCAGTGGGAGCCGCTCTGGTTTGACCTAAATTAGAACTAGGGCGTAATTTCGTTCCCTCCAGCAAATATGAATGCATGATAGGGAGATCCATGTGATGGACTCCATGAGGATTGATCCAAAAATTAATAGTAATGAATCAGCCGTTTGTTATCTGATAAACTGAAATATTAAACAAATCAAAACCCTAATTCCTAATTAACAAGCTACCCTAATAAGTTTTGGATCAAACCACCTTCATGCAATGAGAAGAAAAGTTGTATGTAAACACTAGCAAATTCGGTTCAGAAATTAAACCATTAAGTTATTCAACTGATGTGGAATTCAGTCATGAGTTGGCGAAGCCCTAATGGTATGAGCAGCCTCTCTCGAGCACAACCCACTCTATCTATGTGTGACAATTCCTATATCTCTATCAAGAATTTAATCCCCATAGATGCATTAAGAACAAAGAATTCGAAGGGCATCAATTCAGGTATGAATGAACACCAAACGAACCATGCAAATTATCTCTAAGATGCATTCAGTCTGTTTTCTTGATTAGATGATCTGATTACCTAAACTCTTTCTCAAGCAATTCAAGCAATCCAAGAATTAAGAACAATTTGACTAAGATTATTCTAGCAATTAAAAACCCTAATCAAGAAATACCAAGAATGAATCCAATCAATCGAATAACATAAAATAATTAATTACAAAAATCCATTAAACCTTATTTGAATCTAGGTTACCAATTGTGTAGAACCAAAGAAGAAGACAACCTATGATTCTTGCATCAATCTTTGATCTCCTTGATGTGATTCTTCTTCAATTCGCAATCAGCAACCTCCTTCCTTCTCTAGCACTTCTCTTATTCAGTTTGCTTTCAGGGGTTCGAACCCTAATTCTGGTGCATTCCCGAATGAAAACTTGTAGGCTAAGGAATGGCTCCAGCACGTCAGCAGTTCGGTTGCAAATAATTTGGGCCCGATTTTGACCTCGATGCAGTTTGTGCTTTGCTTGGTCAATGGGTACATTAATTCTCTTGCATTTTTGCCAACGGTGACCTAGCAGGCCACAGTAGGCACATACTTTGGTAAGAGCTCCATAACAATAACGGATCCATGTTTTTTTTCCCTCCACAGTGACAAACATGCCCATAAACAGTGGTTGTCTAATATCCAGAACCACTTGCACCCGTGTATATAGTCCTCTCATTAAAGCACCTGTTTTAATTCTTGGCTGGTCTTTCACAACTTCACCTACCATTAATCCAAGGGCTTTAACTCGTGAATCTTCTACTATAGATCTGGGGATTAAATGAAGCTATAACCATACTTTTTGAAAATGAAGCTTTTCCACCATACCATCTTCACTGTCAGTCCATGGTCCTACCTTTAGCCAGCTAGATCAATAAAACCAAGGTCTCCATTCAGCACCTTATCTCTTTCTATTTCATTTTCGAAGAATATCTCCATTCGACTTCCTTCGATGAAGTTAATACATACTTGATTTGGAGGTCCAAATGAGACTTGCATGCTTTTCAATTGCATCCTATGTGACTTGAAGTCTTGGAAATATTCTGCCCTTCAGTAAGTGATTGACATAGTTCGTTGCTTCCTTACAACTTTCGAGTTCAAACTCCACATGTGAACCTTTGACCAATGCCTTTTCCACCATTAGTCTTGCCACTTGAAGGCTCGGAGTTTGTTTAGATTCCTCAATCATTTTTTCTTTTCCCTTGCTATTTTCCATGCCGCTGCTCGGCTTGTTTTCTGACTTTAAGAGTGTGGATCTTGACAACAACTATGTCAGATTACCTTCAAGAGATTCCTTCTGAAGAAAGTAGGTTGAAAGGAAACCGATAGGGACCCCGCCACCCACGAGATTCTACAGTGGTTGCTACATGGCTAAGAGAAAGAGAAGACGGTTAAAGTTTACAGGGTTACCTACACAAGGCAAGATACTATAAATAGTAAAGAGTCAAGGAAGACAAAAACGACAAGCTCATGGTTGTTTGTAGATTGAAACAGGATTAGAAAGTCTTCACATGAACATGATTTTAACAAGTATTTAGGAAGAGAATAAGGATACCAAACAGGGATGAGATTAGGATATTAGAAATTCTTCTCATAGCGTGCCTTTAGTTCTCCATCGGTTCGAATGCTTGAGCTCAATATCTTCTCACTTACCTGTTGCTCAGATGACGATTGTCAATTCACATAGAAGGATCGACAAAACTGAAGAGGTGGTTCCAAAAGGCTCCGGCAGTCCATGAACATAACTACTGCGTACTTCTTATGTCGATGATCATGAAGGTTTTTGGACAGGCGTGCAGCCATCAACATAGCAACTACTAATGCCCAAAAATAGTTTAACCCCTCTTGCTTCACTCACTCCTATATCCAGTTTGAAATTGTGACGGAACAAAGATTATGATCAAAAGTCCCAGATATTTCTTATGTTTTGAAATATGTAAATTTGTATTGTAAATTATTGCAACTTGAATCTGGAATGTAAATCCCCATCAAGGGCTTTGCATATTTATGCAAAAATATTTTTGTAATCTTTTATCTAATTCTATGAAATATTTTTTGAAAATTTCTTGTAATATTAGTTGGGTGCAATGGTTTTTTTTTTTTTTTGAAAACTTTATCATTTTTTTAGTGTGAGTGAAGTGGTTAAGCTACCTATGGGGTCTCTTTGAAGGACAAAGGAAAGATGAGAGTAGGAGGCTAAAGGCTAGGGCAAACGGAGTGATAGAGTGAGTATTTCGCTATGAGTTGGACCCCTATTTATAGGGATAGATCCCGAGGTCCCAAAAGGAAAGATCCAAAAGCGCTTGATTCCCATTAGGAAAGGGAATCTAGGATTCGGTGTTAGTTGTCAGGGAGCATTGCTATGGTTTTGCCATGTGTCTTATGAGATATTTCAAGGATGAGCTTTCCTTTCATCTGGGGATTCTCATAATACACGTGTTCTACTTCCTTTCGCGACCCTCATAAACCAACGTGGTGGTGCGGGTGACATTACTATTTAGCTTGCATGTTCCCTTTAGGCCCACAAGGCATCCTATCATGCACGTTATTAATGACGTGCATGCTTATTTCATTTATTTTTGTACTGCGACAAGCTTACCCTTATCGCGGTTGTGCGATGGCTTTAAGCTCATCGCAAGTTCGCGCGGGTCTAAAGTTTATCGCAACATTTTCCGAGTCAAGAGTCCACCGCTGGTGTGCGGTGAGTTATGGATTCATCGCAGGCGTTCATGTAGTATTGGTTTGATACCTTCTATGTTTTGATGGTCTAAGTGACCATCATGTACCTACAATTAGATTTTTTGAAAACTTTTATCATTTGAGATATCATAAAATGGGTCATCGAGGCTGAGGTCTTGCTTGGTAGTTCACAGTTCGGCCTATTGCAGTGGTGTCAAGGTCATCGAGGCAGTTATGAAGTGTCCGAAGTGCACTTAGAGTCTACTTACGTGGTGTCGAGATGTCACTCTAGTGTTCTGCAATGCCACGTGTCGTGATATCATTGGAGGACCAAATTACCCCTCATCAAGACTTAAGATGAAAAAACCTTTAGGGGCATTCTTTTTTTTTTATTTTGAGAGGGGGGAAAGTTGGTCAATGGGATTTTGGTTTCCATTGACAAACGATCTCATGTACTCATTAAGATCGATTTCCCATTTTGTCAACCTTCCTAAGACCTCGGACTTTTGAATAACTTGCCTCAGAGGTTGAATGGTTAGAAATACAATAGTGTGGGTCTGGAAGTAAGGACGCAATTTGTGGGATGCTAGCACCATCTAAAAGGTCAGCTTCTCGATATTGGTGTGAGTTGTGTGGTAAGGCTAAGTGTGGCTGTCTCCTTGAAAGACAAAGGAAGGCTAAAAGTAAGGGTAGGCTAGGAGATTTTGTTGACAAAGTTGTGAGTTCATTATGATTCATGTCCCCTTTTATAGGGAGAGATCTCGAGGTCTTGAAGGGAAGGAACTAAAAGGATTTGATTCCTATTTGGAAAGAGGATCTCTGATTCGGTGTCGGTTGTCAGGGGGACACTGCTAAAGGTTCACCACGTGTCTTATGAGATCTCTCCAGGACAAAGTTTCCTTTCATCTAAGAGTGGATTCGAGCCGAGCTGAGCCAAATAGTATGAGGCTCAAGCTCAGCTCGCCAAGGTTGTATAAGGCTCGAGCTCGAGCTCGGTTTGAGCTAGAATATTGAGCTTGAGCTTGTCTCGAGTCAAAAACTCATAAGCTCAAGCTTAATTTGAGGGAAAATATTTTATAAAATATATATATATATATATATAATTTATTTGATATTTAAAAAATTAAGAATAATTAAGAATTATAATATTTTTATTATATATTATTTTCCACATATATATATATATATATATCGACTCGTTTATTAATTGAATTGGGCTCAAGCTTGCTTGAAACCGAGAAAAGATGAGCTTTTCACGAGCTGAGCTTGAGCAGCTCATGAAAAGCTTGGATCGTTTCCACCCCTACTTTCGTTTGAGGATTTTCATAATACACGTGTACTACTTCCTTTTGCGGGTCTTTTGTACTGACGTGGCGTGGGTGATGTCAGGGCTAGTCTGACGTGTCTTATTTAATCCTAGTAGGTGTTCTGTCGTGAACAATTTTGGTTGATCATTGTATTTTCGTTCATCGCTAACCTGTGATAGCTTTAAGCTTATCGCAGGCTCGCGATAGCTTTAAGCTCATTGCAGGTCCATGGTGGCCTTAAATTCATTATAAGTCTATTGTGGCTTTGAGCTCATCACAGGCCTGTGGTGGCTCTGAGCTCATCATGGTTTTGCGGTGGCTTTGAGCTCATCACAAATCTATGGTGACTTTGAGCTCATTGCAAATTTGTGCCGAGTTGTGAACTCGTCACGGGTGTCTCTGTAGCATTGGTTTAGTACCTTTGTTGTCATTGCGGTCATGGTGACCAACATGTACCTACAATTGGGATACGTAGTCCAATGGTGTGCAGAACCTTTCTCACATAATAGACAGGTCGCTACATTCTATCCACTTCACGGATTAGAACCAAGCTAACTACCTCATAACTCGTAGAGAGGTAGAGTTTTAGATTATTTCCAGGTTCCGGCTTGGTCAATAAGGGTGGTGAACTTAGAAACCTTTTTAGCTCGTCAAACGCGAGCTGACACTCTTTGGTCCATTTGAAGGCACCACTCAACTGACTTAGACATGAACCGCTTAGGGGTAGCTATCCAGCCTATTAGTCTTTGGACCCATTTAATCGACTTAGGGGGTCTCATATCTAGGATGGCCTAGATTTTGTCCGGATTGGCCCCGATGCCACGTCGGTTTACTATGTACCTGAGGAACTTGCCCACATGACCCCAAAGAAGCACTTGTTTGGGTTGAACTTCATGTTGTATTTTCTTAAAATATCAAAAACACAATTTAGATCGAAAATTAAAGAATTTGAAAACTGGTTTTTACAACCATATCATCAACATATGCTTCTATTTTATTTCCAATTAAATTAGAAAACACTTTATTTACAAGGGGTTGGTAGGTCGCTTTAGCGTTTTTTAAACCAAAGGGCATAACTTTATAACAATACAAGCCCATTTCAGTTACAAAGACGTGTTTTTCCTGGTCGAATGCATCCATCTGGATTTAATTGTAGTTGGAGTAAGCATCCATGAATTTCAACAGCTCAAACCCTGAGGTCGTGTCTATGAGGCGGTTTATCCTAGGGAGTGGGAAATTGTCCTTTGGGCAGGCTTTGTTGAGCTCGATGTAATCGACGAACATGTGCCAATTGCCGTTGGTCTTCTTCACGAACACTAGGTTTGCAATCCAGCTTGGGTATTGGACCTCTCTAATGAAGTCTACTATGAGGAGCTTCCCTACCTCCTCGTCCATTATCCTCCACCGCTCTTGTGCAAGGTTTCTTTTCCTCAACCGAACTGGTCTGATTAAAGGGTCAACATTCAACCTATGAGTTATGATAGAGGGGTCTATGCCGGGCATTTCTACTGTCGGCCAAGCAAAGCATCTAAATTATTAATTAAAAAATTTACCAGTTCAGAGCGTAGTAGTTCCATTAGGCGGGCTTTGATCTGCATCATCTTCGTGGGGTTGGTATCTGAGATCAGCACTAGGGCGGTGTCCTCCATGGTGCGAGCTCTCTTGTCTGTTCTCTAGGGATGGTTCCAAGTCAATGTCATCGGCCATCTTTCCTTTGCCTTTCAGTGTGGCCATGTAGAACTTCCGCAGCTTGAGCTTATCTCCCCGCACCACTCCCACTCCATAGGTCGTTGGGAATTTCATCGACAGGTGATAAGTCGACACCATGGCTCTCAAGTTATGTAGGATCAGTCGGCCCAAATGTCATTGTAGGGCGAGGAAGTCGCAACCACTAGGAAGTTATGGTTGAAGTGCACATGGTTTGGTGACGAATCCACTGTCACTAGCACCCTTATGCAACCTAGAGGTCACACCACTTCTCCGCTGAAATCGACCAAGGGAATGTCGGTCAGTAGCAGGTCCTTCCTTTCCAGCTCCATTCATTCAAATGCCTCCTAGAAGATGATGTTCGTTGAGTTGTCGGAGTCAAATAGGATTCGCTTTACCTCGAAGTCGTTTATCACTAACTTAACCATTATGGCGTCATCATGCGGATACTGGATCTCGCGAGCGTCATCTTTGGTGAAGTAAATTACTTCCTTCACGTGAGGGTGCTTAGGTAGGTTCTCATCCTCCTGCATAAGCTCTCAGGTTGAGTTCTTTCTCATCAAGGTGCTCCATCCTACCACAATGGACCCACTCGTGATCATGTTAATCACACCACGGATGGTCCGCTTTACTAGTGGTGGGTCTTAGGGAGGTTGGTCCTATTCTGATCCCTGCTCGACTGCAGCGCTTCTCTGGGCTGGTTGGTAGGTCGGTGGTGGTCTTCCTGCTTGGTGAACTGCTTCAAGTAACCTTGATGGATCAGCTCGGCTCAAGAGGCTCACGAGGCTAGTATTAATAAATAATTTTTATTATACATACAAACATATAATAAAAAAATTTATTATATATATATAATAATATTTTAATTTTTTATGTATAATAATAAAAAAATTTTATAATTCTTAATTTTTTGTCTGAAAAAATTATATATAATTTTTATTTTTGAAAAAATCTTGGCTTATAGTCGAGCTTGAGCCGAGTTGAGCTCGAACTTGCGAGCTATTTTACACAATTTTTATTGCCCCATATATAGCTTTCATGGATAAACTTTAATGATTCTTACCCTAAATATGCTTAATTTCAGGAAAACGGGAGTTTGGATCAGCTTTGGGGTGATAGAGCAAGAAGACATGGCCATATCTTATCAAGGAGGCACTTCTGCCTGAGTAGGAAAAAGACACAGCCGTGTGCTATCTGGGAGACATCAGCACAAGGAATTTTAGGTTGTCTTCTTTAATTCAACGATTTCAGAAACCCATGTTCAGTTAGGGTTTTCTTTTATTTAGTTTTTATTCCTTCTTCAATGAAGATAATGATTGATTTTATTTTAGTTATGTAATTACATGTTAGATAGATTGGCATGTGCTCGAAGGAGACTGTTCATGACAATAGAGAAATCGCCAAACCATAACTGGAATTAATATCAGTTGGGTATTTCAATAAGGTAGTTACGGAATTGATTTTAAGATCAATTGAGTTATCGTGAGTAATTTCTCTTTTTAGTTAGGGTGATTCAATTCTAGAGCAATTAGGATAGATAGCTAATTAGGATTTAATTAATCAATTTTTGGATTATCAGATAACGTAAGGTAGATTTAGTACTAGTAGTTGTTGGATTAATCCTCATGGGAACGACACTTAATTTACTCATCATTATATTACTTTATCGACTAGTGCACTTGCTAGTGTAGTTTTACGTGCATCAAGTTTTTGGCGCCGTTGCTGGGGATTATCATAACAATATTAGGAATCATCTACTGTTGTTAATCTGATATTGTATAATATATTCATGTTGTGTGTTATAGTATTTTTACGACTTTGACTTGTTCAGTATATGACACGTAGCAGTGGGAAGGAGAGCATCGTCTACGATCCGGAGATTGACCGAACTCTTCACTGTCGTCTTAGAGCCTTGAAGCAATGGAAAGTTGAAGGGACGAAGATGGCCGAGTAAAGGACTATGATTGACTATGCCAAGCCAACTCTCACTGGTGCAACCTCGAGCATAGCGAGACCGGCTATGCTGCCAATAACTTTGAAATCAAACTAACAATCATCCAGATGATTCAGAACACAGTTCAGTTCTGTGGTTTGGCTAATGAGGATCCCAACACTCACATCGCTAACTTCTTGGAGATATGTGACACATTCAAACATAACGGAGTTAGTGATGATGCTATGAAACTCATATTGTTTCCTTTTTCTTTGAAGGACAAGGCTAAGACTTGGCTCAACTCTCTACTACTGGATCGATCTCAACTTGGGATGAAATGGCCAGCCGCTTCCTATCCAAGTATTTTCCTCCATCCAAGACTGCAAAGATGCGGAATGACATCATAACTTTTACTCAGCAGGATGGGGAATCATTATATGAGTCACGGGAGCGCTACAAGAAACTATTGAGGAAGGTCCCACATCATGGACTTCCTGTTTGGCTCCAGGTTTAGACATTCTACAATGGATTGACTGAGGCAAATAAGACAATCATGAATGCTACAGTTGGAGGATCCATTAACAACAAGACACCTGAGGTTGCTCATGCATTTATTGAAGAGATGGCTACAAATAACTATCAGTGGCATTCCGAGAGGGCCCAAGTTAAGAAGCAAGCTGGCATTCACAATGTAGACACTTATACAACATTATCTACACAAATTGGATCTCTTAGCAAGAAGATAGATGACATGCAGATGACAGCCATGCACGTTCAAGCAGTAGCCTGTGAATGGTGTGGGGGAGGTCATGTTAGTACTGAGTGCCAAGTTGGAAATCAATTCATGCAGCCCCCTGAGCAAGTGGATTTTGTAGGGAATTTGCAAAGATAGCAAGGTAACCCCTAGCCTCATGCCTTTAACCCCGGATGGAGGAATCACCCTAATCTTTCATGGTCAAATCAAAATGTGGTGAAACTTCCTCCACAAAATTTTGCTCAGTCGAAAAATAAATCCAATTTAGAGGAGTTGATGACTAAATTCATATCGAGTGTGGAAACAAGATTTCATAATCAAGTGGCATCGATTAAGAATTTAGAGACTCAAATGGGGCAATTGGCACAAATGATATCCGCTAGAGTCCAAGGTGCTTTACCTAGCAATACAGAGACAAATCCAATGGAGTAAGTGCAAGCTATTACCTTGAGAAATGGTAAAGAGCTGAAGGAGATGGAAAAGAAAATAAAAGAAGGAGGTGAGATGGATGCAACTCTAGAAACTGAAAAGGAGGAAGAGCAGTCGGATTCAAGGGAGGAGAAAAGTCAAAAGCCAAAATTACCATTTCCCAATAGGCTTAAGCGACACAAAATGGAAAAGGAATTTGGTAAGTTTCTTGAAATCTTCAAAAGTTTATATATTAACATTCCTTTCACTGATGCCTTAGCTCAAATGCCACATTATGCAAAGTTCCTTAAGGAAATCTTGGTGAACAAAAGTAAATTGGGAGAAGTGACTATAGTTGCCTTGAATGAAGAATGCTCAACAATCCTTCTCAACAAGCTACCTCAAAAACTAAAAGATCCAGGGGGTTTTACTATTCCTTGCACTATTGGTAGTTTAAAGATCAATAAGACATTGTGTGATTTAGGAGTTAGTGTAAATTTGATGCCCTATTATGTTTTTAAGAAATTAGGGTTGGGTGAGCCCCAACCCACTAGAGTTGCATTGCAATTAGTTGATAGGTTTATCAAGCATCCTAGGGGAATTATAGAAGATGTCCTTATTAAGGTTGATAAATTTATTTTTTCTCGTGGATTTCATAGTATTAGATATGGAAAAGGACGTTGAGGTTCCACTTATTCTAGGGTGACCCTTCCTAGCTACAGGAAAGACAATGATAGATGTCCAACAAGGACAATTAATCCTTAGAATTCAAGATGAGGAAGTAATTTTTAAGATGTTTGATGCTATGAGACATGCACCATCTAGTGATGATTCGTTTTATATGATAGACGCTATTGATTATGTTGTTGGTGGGTGTTTTCAGGTTAACAGATTAGTCGATCCCCTTGAATTATGCATACAAGAAAGGGAAGCAATAATTGAAGACGATGAAGAAATTCGGAGCCTATTAGCATACCTAAATGCGAATCTTCAATTTAAAGGAAAAATGTTCATCAAGTTGGAGAGCTTGGACAGATCCTCAATGCCAAAAAGCAAGTCATCAATTAAAGGGGCGCCCACCCTTGAGCTAAAACAACTCCCACCACATCTAGAGTATGCCTTTTTAGAAGCACCTTCATCTCTACCGGTGATTATCTCATCAGCCTTGACCCCCTTGTAGAAGGAAAAATTGTTACGGGTGCTAAGGGAACACAAGACAGCTCTAGCTTGGAAGATAGTAGACATTAAGGGCATCAATCCATCCATATGCACTCATAAGATTCTGATGGAGGATGGATACAAGCCCATGGTTCAGCCCCAAAGATGCCTTAATCCGAACATGAAAGATGTAGTGAAGGCGGAGGTCATCCAGCTACTAGATGTAGGTATTATCTACCCAATCTCAGATAGCTCATGGGTAAGCCCTGTCCAATTAGTACCAAAGAAAGGAGGCATGACTGTAGTGCCTAATGAGAAGAATGAGCTCATACTGATTAGGACGGTTACCGGATGGTGAGTGTGCATCGATTACAGAAAACTAAATAACACCACACATAAGGATCACTTTCCTCTACCTTTCATCGATCAGATGTTAGAAAGACTAGTTGGTCATGAGTTCTACTATTTTCTAGATGGATACTCGAGCTACAATCAAATTCTGATTGCACCCGAAGATCAAGAGAAGACCACCTTCACTTATCCTTATGGCACCTTTGCTTATAGGAGGATGTCGTTTGGATTATGTAATGCTCTAGTAACATTTCAGAGGTGTATAATGGCTATATTTTCCGATATGGTGGAAAAGTTTATGGATGATTTTTCAGTTTTTGGTTATTCTTTCGATGCATGCCTACATAACTTGCAAAAAGTACTCAAGCGTTGCAAGGAAACTCATCTAGTGCTAAATTGGGAAAAATGTCATTTCATGGTGCAAGAAGGTATTGTACTTGGACACAAAGTCTCACAAAAAGGGATCAAGATTGATAGAGCTAAGGTGGAGACAATTGAGAAATTACCACCACCAACATCTATCCAGTCCGTGAGAAGTTTCTTGGGGCACGCAAGATTTTATAGAAGATTCATTAAGGAATTCTCCAAGATAGCTAAGCCTTTGTCCAATCTACTATAGAAAGATGTACCTTTCAAATTTACAAAGAGTGCTTAGAAGCATACAATATCTAGAAAGATAAGTTGATTCATGCACCAATCGTAGTAGCACCGGATTGGACACTCCCCTTTGAGTTGATGTGCGATACGAGTGATTCAGCAGTTGGAGTTGTTTTAGGACAAAGAGTGAACAGAAATTTTCAGACCATTTACTATGCTAGCAGGATTTTGAATGAAACTCAACAGAATTACACCATTACGGAAAAGGAGCTACTAGTGGTAATTTTTGTTTTTGATAAATTTTGCTCTTATCTAATCTTGTCCAAAGTTATTGTTTATACAGATCACTCAACTCTTAGACATTTACTTGCAAAGAATGATGCAAAGCCAAGGCTAATCGAGTGGATCTTGTTGCTTCAAGAGTTCAATGTCAAAATTCATGATAAAAAGGGCACCGAGAACCTTGCTGCAAACCATCTCTCCCGTTTAGAGGATTCAGATTTGGGAGGGAAGACCACGAGCATCCTCTGAGATAAATTTCCCGATGAGCAGCTCTATTCAATTCAGGTGGATACATCTCCTTGGTATGCTGATGTTGCCAATTTTCTCGCTGGAAAAGTTCTTCCTCATAATCTCTCATATCAGCAAAAGAAGAAATTCTTCTCTAATGTGAAACACTATTTGTGGGAGGACCCCTTTTTGTATAAGATTTTTGCAGATCAGATCATTCGGAGATGTGTTCCCGACGACGAGATGGAGTCCGTGCTCACATATTTCCATGATCAAGAAGCAGGAGTTCATTTCAGAGCCAACCGCACAACAGCCAAAGTGCTACAATCATGTTTCTATTGGCCCACTTTATTCAAGGATGTCCATAAGTATGTATCCGCATGTGACCAATGCCAAAGGACATGTAATATCTCTAGACATAATGAAATGCCTCTTACTAACATATTAATATGTGAAATCGTTGATGTATGGGGTATTGATTTTATGGGACCTTTCCCAAATTCTTTTGGAAATAAATACATCCTAGTTGTTGTTGACTATGTGTCTAAATGGGTGGAAGCTATGTTCTTACCCACAAACGATTCTAGGAGAGTAGTCCAATTCCTTAAAAAGCTATTCACTCGATTTGGCACACCACGCACTATAATTAGTGATAGGGGGACTCATTTTTGTAATACTCAATTTGAGCGTTTGATGCAAAAATATGGTGTCACACATAAATTAGCAACCCCATATCACCCTCAAACCAGTGGCCAAGTCGAATTAGCTAATAGGGAATTAAAAATAATTTTGGAGAAAACGGTAGACTCTTCAAGAAAAGACTGGTCTGTTAAGTTAGATGATGCATTATGGGCATATAGAACTGCATACAAAACACCTATTAGCATGTTCCCATATAGGTTAGTTTTTGGCAAACCATGTCATTTACCCGTTGAACTTGAGCATAAGGCGTATTGGTCCATGAATTTATTGAATTTTGATTTGCAGGCCACAGGTGAAACACGACGGATGCAACTCAATGAGATGGATGAATTCAGACTTGCAGCTTATGAGAATGCCAAGATATATAAGGAACAAACCAAATGATGGCATGACAAGAATCTATTGAGGTGTGACTTTCATGTAGGTCAGCAAGTACTCTTATATAATTCACGTTTTCATTTGTTCCCAGGTAAGCTGAAATCGAGGTGATCCGGACCTTTCACCATATCACAAATCTTTCCTCACGGAGCTATAGAGGTAACACACCCAGAACAAGGCACGTTTATAGTCAACGATTAGCGCCTTAAACCATATATAGTGGATGGAGCATTGCCTACCCCATCAACTGTATACCTAGATGATCATTGATCACACTAGGATGACGAGCTTCAGAGAGAAAATAAGCGCTTATTGGGAGGCAACCCAATGTCGATAAGTCGTTTCTATTTTTTTTTACTCTTTCTTTCTTCTTCATTGTTATTAATTTTTTTTATGATTTTTGTTTTCTACTTTCATTGGTTACTTACATTTTGTTTTTACAAGGATGTTCATTTTTAGGTAGAGATTTCTAAACTTTAATACTAGGTAAAATTTTTATTCAATTCAAAAAAAAAAAAACCAACAGAGGGAAAGACTGGCCTCAGGACACAGCCGTGTCTATGGAAAACAAGGCAATTTAAATTCGAAGAGAGGGGAGCATCCTATTAAACCTCAAAACCATCTAAACTTCTTCTTCTCTCTGAAATTGGGCAACACAAATTGTTTGATTCCCTTCCTAGCCCAAGCCGAACAAAATCCACCACAGGAGTAAACATTCAGAGTGTTGTGGGGATTTATGTGCTTTACCTAAATTGTGTCTCATTTGTTTTTCTGTTATTTTTCATCCGTACTAGTTTGTTTTTAATTCTCTGCTCCTAGTTTCTTTTTGGTTCTTAGTAGCTAGATGATATATGACAAAAGAGCACACTTCAGATATCCAAAAGTTGTTCAGGGAAGATCTCTCAATTCACTTTCTTTAGATTCTTGAGTTCCTTCTTTCTATATTTCCCATATATTGTCTTTGTGCATTATTGATATGAACACTGAGGACAATGTTTATAATAAGTGTGGGGGAGGATATAAGTATGCACTTGCATGCATGTTTGGAAGCATTGATAGGCCGCATAAACTAGTAAGTTCCTCGGAATTAATTGTTGTCTATGAAGTGAATTCATGAGAGAGAACTTGATGAAGTTTGAAGGAAAAATACTCATAAATGTTATGATTTGTTTTCGTGAGTTATTCAATTTTATCATAGTATATGAGGATTAGGAAGTTGAATATGATTTTTATCATGACCAACATTAATTCTATTCATGTGTATAGTTGTACTTGATTGAAGTTTTAATGGACACTCGAGCATTTGGTGAACATCCTGAGTTGTCAATGCATGAATAATTTTTAGCAGCTGAAAAAAAAATGGGGATAATAAGGAAGCAAAATTGTTCCTAGACAAAGTTCGAACTATTCCGCTGTCATGAATTGGATAGTAAAACAATGGTTCATGATATGAGTTTAGTCCCAACTCCGCTATTTCAAGTTGAATAGTAAAACTAGCAACTTGGAATATGAGTAATGTTCTATCTGCCTCTAGCCTGTGACCCTTGTGAGACAGAGCATAAAATGCACGCACAATAAAAAAAAATGGTGATGGCTGAGGTTCAAGGGGTCAAAAATATAGTTGGAAATTCATTTTAGTGCATTGATAGGAGTTAAGATCAAGCTCGATGTGATGATTATTCATGAAAGTCAAGGAGCTATTATATATTGAATGGAATTGAGTGCTGGAACATGAAGAATTTCATGTTTTTCTTTCTTCCTTCGTTCTTGTGTATGTGGTGAGAGTGGATTGTCATGGGAATGAATTAGAATATTTATATATGATTTTCGATTATTTAACGCATTTTTGTCCCAAAATTCATGTAATGGATAGGATTAATTTGGGGGAATGGTCGGTTTATGATTATTATCTTTGCTTGAGGACAAGCAAAAGCTTAAGTGTGGGGGTATTTGATGTGTGTGTATTTTACACACTTTTTATTGCCTCATATATAGCATTCATGGATAAACTTTAATGATTCTTACCCTAAATATGCTTAATTTTAGGAAAACGAGAGTTTAGAACAGCTTTGGGGTGATAGAGCAAGAAGACATGGCCATATCTTATTGAGGAGGCACTTCTGCCTGAGTAGGAAAAAGACACAACCGTGTACTATTTGGGAGGCTCCACTAGGTGACTAAATTGGCAGAATTCGAGTAAGAGTAGGACTCTAAAGTTGTAAGAAAGAGTATAAAAGCGAAGGGAATGAAGAAAAGAGGGGGCTCGATTTCTTTTCATAGGAACCCAAGGAGAAGGATTGGGAGAAGGATTACTAGGCTTCCAAAGGAGAATTGGAGAGAAGATCGGGACTTCAACGCAAGGAATTTTAGGTTGCCTTCTTCTTTAATTCAACAATTTCGGAAACCCATGTTCAGTTAGGGTTTTCTTTTATTTAGTTTTTATTCCTTCTTCAATGAAGATAATGATTGATTTTATTTAGTTATGTAATTACTCTTTTAATTTAATTCAATTGATGTTTATTTAGTTATTGGGATTCCTTGATTAGGATTTTTAATATTAAGAGTGATTTCGGCCAATTTGCTCTTATTTCATGAGATTACTTAGATTGCTTGAGAAAGAATTTAGGTAATTGGACTAATTAATCAAGGGAACGAATTGAATGTATCTTAGAGATAATTTACATGATTCGTTTGGCATTCATTCAATAAAAAGCTGACATCGTTTGATTTCCTGCCATTAATGCATCTACATTAATTAAATCCTTGATAGAGATATAGGGGTTATTACATGTTAGATAGATTGGTATGTGCTCGAAGGAGACTGTTCATGACAATAGAGAAATCGCCAAACCATAACTGGAATTAATATCAATTGAGTATTTTAATAAGGTAGTTACGGAATTGATTTTAAGATCAATTGAGTTATCGTGAGTAATTTCTCTTTTTAGTTAGGGTGATTCAATTCTAGAGCAATTAGGATAGATAGCTAATTAGGATTTAATTAATCAATTTTTGGATTATCAGATAACGTAAGGTAGATTTAGTACTAGTAGTTGTTGGATTAATCCTCGTGGGAACGACACTTAATTTACTCATCATTATATTACTTGATCGACTAGTGCACTTGCTAGTGTAGTTTTACGTGCATCAGTTGCGGTGAGCTATACGGTCGGGTTGAGGTTAGGTATCTGATGCCACTCCAGGTTTAACCGCTTGATGTAGTAGCGAAGCTTCTCATCGGATCGTTGGACAATGTTTAGTAAACTGGTCGCTGACTTCGGGCACCGCTTGCTCTTTGTGAAGTGTGTGGTAAAGAGATTGGCAAATTGACTCTAACTCTTAATGGAGCTTACGACCAGCCCTGAGTACCACATCCGAGCTATGCCTCGGAAGGTGGTCGGGAAAGCCATGTAGAAGCTCGCATTGTTGGCCCCGTGTAGCTGCATCAAGGCCTAGAAGCTATCAAGGTGGTTGATCGGGTTGGTGGTTCTACCATAGGACTCCAGGCTGGGGGCCTTGAAATCCTTAGCCTATGGGGCCATGAGGATTTCCGCGGTGAGTGGTGAGGTTTGGGTCACTGGCTACGCAAGCAAGGTGCTGGTCTGGCTCACCTCTTTCTTGTCTTCTTTCTTTTCTGCCTCCCCGTTGTCATTTGAGGTGAGGCGGCCCCTCCCTACATTGTGGTATGTACGTCTATGACGCCTCCTTCCGGACCCCTCAGTGGAGTCGGTGGCCTCAGATGTCACAACTCGTGTTGATTCCACAACAGGAACCTAGTTCTGGTTGTCATGACGGCAAGGTGGGTCCGGTACTTGATTTTGGTTTTGGTCTTTGGGCTATTGATTCTTATGACGTTCTGCCCAAGGGTTCGCTGTTATTGCTACTGTTGCATCCTTGCTAATGCGGAAAAATGGCCTTCCCACATTCTCATTTGTAGGTTAATCCCGTAGACGAACTGCACTAACTCATTGAACTGGCAACCATCAATTCCGATGGGAACCACGGAGTGCTCAACCAGTGGAAGAGGCACGTTCATGGTGGGTAGGGGCAGTTAGGGTTCTACGTGACAGGGACGCCAGGTAAGGTTAGGGGCATGGTGAACTACCCGATAGTGACAGAAGGGATGTCAGTATGCATGGCGTGTTGGTCTTGCCCCCTTGTGACTATTCTGTCAACATGCACGCTGTTGTTGACGTTGTTGTTGACTATTCTGTCAATATTTATGTATGTATATAAATATTGTATGTATGTATGCACGATTAGGCTCGAGCTCGGCATGATTAGCAAATAAGCCTGTAAATTGGGCTTGAGCTCAACTTGAAGCTCGTTTTTAACCAAGTCGAGATGAGCTTGAATAAATCGTGAAAAACTCAGCTCGTTGCCACCCCTAAAGAAAATGGGTAAATGCACTTACCCGGGAAAGCGTTTCATAAAAAAAACTTACCTAGGTAATTGCATTTACCTAAATAAATAACTTACCAAAAAACGAACGAGACCTCAAGGTGAAAGGGTAAGGAAAAAACAAGTTGGGTTTTTCACCTTTTCGTTTTGTTTCAACATTTTCAACCTTGTTCAAGGGTCTCTCTATGAAAGGCAATGTGATTGTTGGGTTTTTCGTTTTTTTTCGAATTGAATGGAAGGGAAAACAAGATATTATTAGCTAGGAGTTAATCCTGTGTTTGATTTGAAACAAAAGGTAGGGAAGGGAAGATATAGGTTTCCCTACCTTATCTTTTCCTTCAAACCGAACACAGCCTTAAGAGTTACGTTTACAGATTTATCCGAGGATTATCAAAATTTGAGGGCCTCAATCCATAATTGTGATCGTGATGACCAACACCTCATAGGTCACAAATGATGAAAAATCCAAACTTTTGAAGTGGGTGTAAGTGGAATTCCTAAGGTTGTTGGACTATAGGTATTTTACCGTATTTGTACAGAATAAATTTGTATTTGTACTTCTTCCAAACTGAGCCTAATAAAGTAATAATTGGTTTTACTCCAAAGCTCTGACAATCGACACGAGTCTTTTGTTAATTCTCTGTTACCACAATCTGAAAAAGGAAAACAATTTAGAAAAGATTTACAGACTGCTAAGTCTGAAAACAATCTGGGGTAAGAAAAAGAAAATGTTATGATTGCATTTGTTTCTCCTTTTAAGCGGATACATAAAGATCCAGACTGAGGTATTTAGCCTTGCCGTTTTTGTTTTTACGGTGCAAACTTTGTTTTTCACCATCTCTAAATTTGCTTTGGATGCATGTCACAATGAAAGCGAAAGTTTTCATCGTAGAAGGGCAAAAGATATGACTTCAACATTTTACCTAGAAAAAAGCTTACATCCCTTTTCATCCCCCCCTATTTTTTCAATCGTACATACTACATCAAGGAATCGGATCACTTCTCCTCACACCAACTTCACAGACACATCTCATCATTTATTAGGAATATCTCTTATAATAATAACATATGAATATAGGAGATGTTTTCGATGTGCGGCAGGAACATATTGTAAGGTTGGTGTGAGGGGAAAAGAAAAAAGAAAAAGTTATAACGTGTTCGGATTTTCTCATAGAATCTTCCTCATGCCCATCTCACAATGTTTGCAGTTGTACATTGTACATTGGAAACATCTTCACGAATAAAAAAAATACGGGAAATATTCTCCATTGGTGGGAGCAACGTGCTGTGAGGTAGATGTGAGAAGTAAATATGGATCCCTTATAAAGATGATCCAAGAATCATGATCAACAGTTTAGCAAGTTTTATTGCTGGCTGGTAACAAAGAAAAGTTAAATTAAGAAAAAAGATTTTGGCCATTGGGGACATTGGCTATTTTAATTATATTGGAATCTTTGCTGATGTGGCAGTTGTTTTTATTTTCAAATCAAAACCAATCATGTCGTTGAATACCCCTACATTGTTCAATGATAATTAATTGTGTCCATCCAACAGATCGTCGCAACTATTCCTCGGATAACCAGCTTAGGGAGGTGTTACCGTGGCTCTCTTAGTAGTGGTGTATTCCGGATTATTGGCTGGATCTATTCACAACAAAAGTCTGTTCCAACATAATATATGTATCTGCGAATATGGATCATGTTGGAATCGTGTTGAGACAATTTTTGTTGTGAGTAGATCTCAA
>NW_010729098.1:410437-469577 GCF_000365185.1 Nelumbo nucifera
CCCCCCCCTAAGAATGGCAACGGGGTAGGGGCTATACTTCCCATCTCCTACCCCAATCCTTGTCGGAGATAAAAATGACCCTCTGTCCCTAATCTTTGATGGGGAGAGGTATCCCTATTGGGTACCCAAATTCCTGGTGGGAATTCACTCCCCATCCCCCTCCGTGCCAAGGCAATCTTCATGGTGGGGTTGGGGGCGTATCCAACGAAAATAGGGAAAATTGTCATCACTTAGAACTAACAAGTCAACAATCACTTCGATGTGACTGCAGTGTGTTCCAAAAATCCAAATCAAAAACAAATACACCCATGGTACCAAACACCCCCTAATTGCTCAAGGTACAGAATACCTCTTAGATGACCATAACATGGATTTGGGCCTAAATACACCACTCAAGATTTCCTACCCACTCTCTGCCCGTCATGAATTAGAGCCGTACATCTCTTTTATAAATTGAAAGATATGTGGCTATAATTCATGGACTCTGGATCTCCTACCCACAAGAACTCTGCCCATGTCTACTCACACCACACTACCCCTGTGAATTGGGAACATCTCCCTCTGCATAATACTATGTAGAGGATGAGATGTTCTTCGTATATGACTGCGATAAACATGGGCAGAGTTTGTGTGGACAGGAAATTCGGACTCCAATTCATTATGAATAGAGAGTGGATAAGAAAAGTGAGTAAAAAATCTGGTTCCAGGCTTTGCAGTAACTGTTTTTTCTTTTTCACCTTTGGGCTTCCAGCAATAAAAATTTGAAGGTATTTGTATTTCGGTTTTCTCACCCTTCTTGCCACTTCGCCATGTGCCAACCAATCAAGTAAAGGGGTTAGCCGGTTCGCCATGTCCCGAATAATGGAGCTTGGCTATGAATTGGGTACGGTTTTTCTACCAGATTCAACAGATGTATTGGCCAATTGCAGTCACTGTTTCCGCTTTTAACATATCGAGACTCAAAACTTTTGGAAGGTTGAATGAATCTCCTGCAATGACAATAGAAGAGGTTAAATGAGCTGCAGCTCACATCACATGGTCAATGTTGGGATCTTGGAATCACAGAGAATGGCTTGACGCCTCCTTGAAATTAACTTCTTCCATTCAGGGAGAATGCATCCTGACCGTGATTTGATGCCAAATTCATGGACAGGATGTGGTTTATAGAGGGACTAGGGCTAGTTGTAAGAGGGGCTGAAATTCAGAATTCTGCATCGTGTGTCTCAATACTTTTCCCTTTGTTTTATTTGTATGGGCGTAAAACTTAAATAATTACTATATATCTTATGCAAAGTATGGCTATTAATGGTCCCAGTCTGATTCGGGATAGGATAGAATCGTTCCAAACCGATTGTTAAAATTGATAGTACCGGAATTGAATCAGATTCGATCAGTTTTATTATTTCAAAATTGATACCGAATCATTTAGTAATCGGGATAATTGGGTAACCCCATTGGACCCGATTAAACAAAAAAACTCTATTAATACTTAGGGAAAATTCTTCATTGGTATTCTGTATTTTAGGTGGAGTGTTAATTTAGTATTCGAATTTTAAAATGCGATAATTTAGTATTCAAACTTTTATTTTGCCACAATCTAATAATAGGCGTTAATCAGCAGTTAAATAATATGCAAAAAAGACAAAAATACCCATCCGGTAAAATCAGACCGGCAGTGTCGCCTATTCACCGTCTCGTCTCTCTTCTCTCCCTTTATAAACTCCCCGGTGGGCCAAACAAATGCAACTTAGAACATCCTTAGAGCCCATTGTTTGTTCACAGTCGATCGTCAATCGTCATCTCTGGGTGGTCATGCCCTTCATGTCTGATGGGTCTCTTCAATCCATCATCTCTTCGTCTTTCCCTGATGCTTGCCGAAGCCCTGCATAGTTATCGTTCTGAGAGAAACCCTCAACGCTCTCATGTACCTCCATGACCAAAGACCAGCTCCATCGAGACATCAAGGCTGGGAACATTCTGGATGCTTCGGATGGGTCTATTAAACTCGCTGACTTCGATGTCTCTGCGTCAATCTACGAACCTAGTCCGTCGTCCATGAAATTCAATGATGTGGCTGGAACACCTTATTGTATAGCTTCAAGGATGATACTTGGTCATTGGGGATTACCGCATTAGAGCTTGCTCATGGTGGACCTCCACTCTCTCATCTTCCTCCCTCCAAATCTCTGATGATGAGATTCACCACCAAGTTTCAAGACTATGGGAAGAACACGAATGACGAGTAAGTTCTCAAAGAATTCGAGAGAGATGGTCAAAGCTTGTCTAAATCAAGATCCATCAAAGAGACCCACCGCAGATAAGTTGTTGAAACATCCCTTCTTCAAGAACTGCAGGACCCCATATTTCCTCACCATGAATTTATTGCAAGGGTTGCTCACAGTTAAAGCTTCTTCCTCTTGACGATCTCCTCCAGCTCCCTCGCACTCAGGACTCACTCCGCCGGCGACTGATTTGGTCGACAATCAGCGACTCACTCGGAAGGAAGAAGCAATGAGAGACAGGAGAAACAAAGCGGATATTTTGAGGATCAAAACTCAGAAATTTTGCAGCTGAATTGTCAGAACTCGGAAGGAAGAACACATATTGCAATGGAAAACCAGCTTATGCTAAATAATCTAGACTTAGACTAGGAAAATTGAAAAAGCTGAAGAGGCAAGACTCTAGACTCTTTTCGTTGCTTCTCTTGGTTTCAGACTGGGAGTCTGGGATACTGCCGACAGTCAGTGATTCACTCGCTTCCCGCTGCTGCCACCGGTGATATCGTTGTAAGGGTGACCGGGGAGCTGGTGGTGACTGTTTCCATAGTCACAATTGGATGGAGGGTGGTACTGGTAGTACATCCGAGCTGTCCCTCAACTGAGTATGAGAGTTTGGGGTCTGTTTCATTTTCTTGGGAAAGAAGATGATGAACAGTGATTAAGGGTAATTTTGACATTTTCAAGAGTTTAAAATTGCATATGAAGTCACGTGATATATATAATTGACGGTCCATTAATGGTAGATACTAGATTATCGTAAAATGAAAGTTTGGGTATTAGATTATCGCATTTTAAAGTTTGGGTACTAAATTGGCACTCGGCCTAAAATAGATGATACCTATGGAAAATTTTTCCTAATACTTAAGACCTATATTTTTGATAAATAAAAAATAAAATTATTCAATAATATATTACCAGTGAACATGATGAATGGGAAAATGGAAAAGGTTTTAGGGTTTAAACCTGCCTAAAATTACAATCTTAGATATGCAAAATACTTATACAAAATATGTAAAATATAATAAGTATATATATAACTGATTCAGGTCTAGCCGGTTTGGGACAGCCAAAACCGATATCGGACCAATAATAATTGGGACAGAAAAAAATTAGACTGAAACCGACATTGGAATGATTCATAGAACCAAATCCATTATAAATGGCTCAAACGGTTCGGGTCTGTCAGATAAACCCGACCATTGACAGGCCTAGTACAAAGGGTACCATAGGGGATTAGACATTATATCAGAGAGGTGCTTGAATTTAAAGCTTGCATATAAAGAATGGGTCAGTCTTGAAAACCAGACTGAACTGAACCCTCCCTCTTGCTTGCTGCAGACCAACTGCTTGTTCCGATTATGTTGGACAAAGTTGAAATTGGCATCGAATCAGAAAGGAAGACTCTCTTTAAAGGCCCCAACTGCAGGTCGTATTGGACCCAGATTGAATAAAGCCCACCCCAAAATTGACTTGACCAACCAAGGAAAAAACAAGGAAATTAAGAATAAGAAAAGAAGAATACGGGGCTATCTGTAGTCTATCAATAGAATTAATTTGAGCTGGATTTTGACCGGATTAGGCTGCATTCTCCGACCTTTCTACGTGGAAACAAATATATTTTGGTAAATTTGACAAGTCAAGATACCTCAAAATTCTTTTGCTTATTGTTGATGAAATGGTCTAACAGTCTGGTACAATCCGGAGAGTCTTGACAACTGACATCAATGATTCTTACAACCACAAAATTATCAGAATTAATTCTCTTCGATCATGTTAAATGTAAGTCTAAATCGTCTCCTAAACCAGTAAAATTAGTGATCAACCCAATTAGAAGTGTCAATTGGACTGGATTTGGTCTAACCCAATGCGAGTCCTTTATAAATGGATCAGGTCCAATCCAATCCAATGGATATTTTGGGTTATGTCTGGACCATCTTAATTCGTTCAAATATGTTTTAAGTTAGATTAATTCTAACCCAAACCTAATCCATTGACACCTATATTCTTAATTTCTTATAGTCTATTAATGGATCAGGTATTGTCTCAATCCAACCCAATCCAATATAAATTCATTATGGATGGACCAGGTCCAACCCAATCTAATTTAAATTCATTAAGTTTGGACTGGTTCAATTCATTATGTCTTGTTGGTCCCCCCAATTCATCCAATTTGATTTTGGTTTGGATTGGGTCAAATCCAAAACTGGTCCATTGACACCCCTAAACCAATAAACTTTTTGGGTCTTACAACACTATTATCATTTTCATCATCCAAGTCTTATCCCAACTATATGGGGTCAGGTTATATGAATCCTATTTCGCTATTTTATTATCTTTAAAGCCATATCCAATTCTACTTTGTTATATTAAGAGCGCTTAAATCATTTTATTTATTTCAGAACAAAAACAACTGCAAAATCAACCAAAAGGAAAATCCATGCACATATTGGGTGTTTACCTAATTGAGCTTCTTGGGCCAAAATTCTGCCCAATTATGTTTTTACTGCCCAATTATGTTTTCAACAGCCGGTTCCATTTTTCCCCAAAATCGTTGATTTTGGTCAGAAAACTGCTGAACCGACTGATTAACCATTCAAACCGTTTGAATGATTTTTGACCGTTTTTCAATTTTTTTATTTTTTTGTCAGAATGGACCTCTCATTCAAACCAGCATGGCTGTTCAGTTGCTCCACAGGTCTGATAATGCACAATCCCAGCATGACTGCACCGGCCCTGTGATCTACTTCAGAGACACTATAGCTGTCCTGATCAAGATGAATTCTCAAGGAAAACAAAGAGATTCCTCTAATCAAGCTGATTTTGAAATGCTCCATACGGGACACCAAGCAACACTCACATCCCCCAAAGGAGACAAAACAGAAGCAATGTCTTCTATTAATCCGTGATCTTAGATTTCTTTATTAGTCCCCCTCCCCCACAAAAGTTATTCAAACCACGTTGTAGCCTCCTCCATAAATAATCCTGTCCCGGCTTTTGGTAAAAAAAGGAGAACGCGACCCCAGAAGATTAAAATTCAATTATACCCTTCAATTGACCGGACCGGTTTGGTCCATAGAAATAGAAATAGGGGTCTAGAATTGGAATTTTAACTATTTGGTTGTTTAGAATTGAAATCTCATTCTTATTCATGGTGGAATGACATTTTTTTTATGTGAAGGAATAATCATTTCTTCTCCTTCCTTTAAAAATAAAATCCCATTCTAATTAAACAGATTATGAAAATAGACCATTCCGATTCTAATTATGAAGGATTTAGATTTTGATTCTAATTCTAACCGTAAATCAAACGTAAAAGGGTAGTAGAATAAGTAGTGTTACCTAAAAAGTAGAACTCCCAGTCCCAGTTCCATAGATTGGATTGGACCCAACCAGCTGATGACTTAATGGGCCCCCAGCCCCACCCCACCACCATTTCCTCCATTAAATGCAGACATGCCATAAAATTCATGGATATAACTGTAAAATCACACAAGGGCATGGGCAACTGTGCTTGAGGCAGCAACTCATTTGTTTATAACCATATAAAGGGTGAAGGGTGGGACCCTTTACCCCACTCCTTTCCAAACATTGTTGAACGCAAGCAACTTCACTTCATGGGATGCACTGCTGGGATAGTCCGTGAAGAAAAGATAACTACAGTTCTGTTCATTTCCTCAGCCAAGCTTTAGGCTTTAGGCCCCCCCTCCCCCTGACAGTTCTTTCTGTATGATGACTCTCTGTAAATGTAACATCAATAACTTTGTTGAATTCTTTCTTCATAAATCATCGAACAGAATACATATAAAAGAAAGAAAGGGAAAGATGTAGGGGACAGGAGGGTTCATTGAAATGGGCCCCATCGGTGAGCCCTTTAATATAGGATTCGATTTGATCCAGTGATCCTAGCCATCTGATCGACTGAACTCTCTGGTGGTCAAAGGAACCAACGCAGAGGATTCTAGAGTAAAGAAGTCAAGTCTATAATCAAATACCGTAACTCTTTGGCCTTTGTACTCTATTGCTGGACAAAATAGACTAGTTCCTTTGGAGACATTATCACGTGCAAGACCGTGGCGTTTTTAATGAGTCCATCCTTGTCCTATTGACTTGATCTTGATGGGATAATCACTAATCATCTCATCAGTGGATCACACAGTCAGTTTTGTAAAATAAAACATAAAATGGGTAACCGATCTCCAATCACCCTTGGCCCCACCTATGGCTATGGTAATTTGTTGAGATTTAATTGCCTAGGATGGTTAAATCTAAGGTGTTCCCAAGTGGGCCCACCATAACACATGACCCACATTTATTGTTGAAGTGGGTCTGTAAATGATACCCAAAATCCACGGTCCGATCTAATATCTAATTATATTGGCTATTGGAATGATATATTTATGTAATTGGGTCAATCAAAATTCAAAAGAATAGTGAATCATAAGTATATATATATATATATATATATATATATATATATATTAAATTAAGAATCCCAAAACCTAATACAAAATTAGGAATCCCTGAGTTAGACTGAACTTTAATTATTTTTTAAAATTGTAGTTTATATAATTATATTTAAAATTTAAATTTATATTGGAATTAATTTATTATATAAAAAGTTGAAAAATAATTAATTTTTTTTTGTATCTTAAAAATTAAAATGAAATCAAATTAAATCCGAATCTGATCTCATAGATATTGTTTGACACGTTTGTAGGTCAAATGAAGACTCATTAGATGAGAAAAAGTCTAAAATTCAGAAACCATGGGTTCTAAGATTTTGCTACCTGGCAAGTTAAGCAGATTAAACCAAGCCCATTACATGGCAATGGCAAGAGAAGTATATAGCAAATGAATGAAACGAGATGGGTGTTGGACACCTGGCAAGGTGGGGGGAATTTGGAATGGTCAAGCTATTGCTTGAATGGAATGTTGGATCGTGTAGGGAAGGGTTCTACACGACCTGTGCAGATAAATAAATGAGAATATTCTATTACCTAACAGGTTTACAGTATTTGTGAAGACTGAAGAGATGGTTGAAGGATAAAAGGAGACGGAAAGATATATTTTTTCGTAGACAGGAGAAGGAAAAAGGTAGAAGAAATCCATAAAGGTAAGAGAATGGAAAGCCAACAAAGCGAAGTGCTCAACTCTTGATTCTAGAGAGAGGAGAGAGGAGAGAGGATGTCTCGGAGTGATGGGTTATCTCGAATTATTTATTATTTATTATTTATTATTTATTTGCTTTGAGAGTATTTGACTGAAGGGAAGGCTGCCTGGGTCTGGGTCTGGGTCTGGCAAAGCCGTCTTCTTATTATAAATACCCGCGCAGAGGAAGAGAGAGAAAGTTGTTTTCTTTATTTGGTAAAATGTTGCTAATGAAATCTATCCGAGCCCTAGATCCATGGCTTTAATGGACTTGATGAGCTTTATCATGGCTTCGATGAGCTTGACCATCACCGAAGCCTAGCCATAGATCAGTATCTAGGGTTTCATTTCGTCTCATTTGTTGTTTACTGCTTCTACGAATTTCCAGTGTTTTGGCGTTAGAAATGTCTGAGGCAAGATATTGAATTTCTGATCCAGTTGCCATTCTTGGCATACTTTCTTCCAATTTATTGGTTCTGAATTAGAGGATTTGGTTTTGGGACTGGAGTGGTTGAATCTTGTGATTTGGTTGGATTCTTTTTAATGCTGGATTTTGATGGATGTCGAAGAGGAGGACTTCGCAGAGAGCCGAGCTCGCGGCTGTGGTGATCTGTGTTAGTGAAGGAGGCTTGCTTTGAAGTTGCTTTTCTGCACAATGGGCTGCATTTGTTTTAAAGCGTCTGCTATAGAAGATAGTAGAGAGAGTCCAAGAGAGAGGTTATCGAGTAAAGCGTCGTCGGATTTACGGGTGCCACGGGCGACCTCGTCCAGGAGAGAGGAAGTGTTTCGAGGGAAAGATAGAGTAGATAGTAGGGATGGAAGGGTTACGTTGATTGAAAAACAAGGAAATGGTTCGATTCGGTTGCATGGGGAGAATTTTGAGAAGAAGAGGGAGAAGGCTGAATATGTTGTTGTTCAACAGCCGGCTGTGGGCAGCATTCCGAAGGCAATGGAAGGGGAGCAGATTGCAGCGGGTTGGCCTCCTTGGCTTGCTGCGGTCGCTGGAGAAGCTATCAGGGGATGGGTACCACGGCGGGCAGAGTCATTTGAGAAACTTGATAAGGTATGCTTCTTTCTATTGCATGATTAATCTTGTCACCTGTTCCGAGTTTCAGTAATAATCAGATAGTTCAGCATTTCCTTGTTGAAGAAGATGCTTATGGTGAAGAAAAAACGCGACATTTTCCCATTCTCTTGCTTTACTGTCCTCCGATCAAATTATTACCATCGAAATGCTTTGGTTGCTTTATATATGGAACGTCAAATTGGGGAATTATGGCGTTTTGTGGTAAATTTTAAACACCCATAAGCCATTGGAAATTTTGGGATTTGTGGGTCAGGTAGAGATAACATGGATGTCCATGTGCACCCTAAGCGGTTCTGCTAGTCAAAGACAAAATGGCCTTGTTTCAACATTCTACGGGTCCATATCTAAGGATGAGTTTGTTCTATGGGCTTTCTAAGTTTTGTTCATTGAGAGTTTTTGCTTTAAACAATGAATTCGTTTGCACCGTCAATGCCCATCTTTAGTTTATGTGATTAGACTGAATTATTTTCTACATCATTAACGTGGCTGAATTGAAAATGCTTCAAGGTTTTTTCATTTCCTCCCGTTTGATTGAAAATAAGATGAAGATGAAGATGTAGAAAATAATTCAGCCACGTTGTTACCATACAACGCCCATCTTTAAACGGGAGAAATGCCCATAATCCTCTTATTGAGAAATGCTTCAAGGTTGTGATGAAGATGTGATAATCCTCATCACATAGGCTGAAAATGCCCATAATCCTCTTATTTGAAAATAAGATAGCAAGAATTGATAATCCTCCCGTTTGATTTTCTTATTTGAAGTCTTAGAAAAGATGAAGATGTCTCATTGTTGTTACCATACATATCTTTTTCTTGCTATCTGGTATTCATGCACCAATAATTGTGGTTGACAGGGTTTATGTATACTCCCTTTTTTTTTGACATCATGCCATTGATGTTAGGTGAGCTTCCTTGGGTAGGTTTTCATCACTGTCAGCGTGGCTTCTTATTATTATTTTCTCTTTTTGCAGATTGGCCAAGGAACTTATAGTAATGTTTACAGGGCTCGGGATCTTGATCAGGGAAAAATTGTTGCATTGAAGAAAGTACGATTTGATAACCTGGAGCCTGAAAGTGTTCGATTTATGGCTAGGGAAATCCACATTCTGCGTAGGCTTGATCATCCAAATATAATAAAATTGGAAGGATTGGTAACTTCGCGGATGTCTTGCAGCTTGTATCTTGTTTTTGAGTATATGGAGCATGATCTTGCAGGTCTTGCTTCATTTCCTGGTCTGAAGTTCACGGAACCACAGGTATTTAATTGCTAAATATTTTATGTTGATCAATATTGCTACAATTAACTGTCCCCCTCCCCCACCCAAAATGAAAAATAAGGATGGGTTTCTCCATAGTGATTATTAGATTGTATCTTTTATCCCTTAGCCCCTTTTATTGTTGGATCACCAATTTACCACCTAACATATTAAGGGGTGATTGCCAATATATGACAAAGCCATACACATTTGCAAACACTCCCTAAGCCTGTGTATTATGAAGACAATCTCTAAGGGTGTTATCTCTTTGTGGCAGATCAAGTGCTACATGCAGCAACTTCTACGTGGACTTGATCATTGCCATAGTCGTAGCATTTTGCATCGTGACATAAAGGGTTCAAATCTCCTAATTGACAATAATGGCATACTGAAGATTGCAGACTTTGGCTTGGCAAGTTTTTTTGATCCTCATCAAAATCATCCATTGACAAGCCGTGTTGTCACTCTTTGGTATCGACCACCAGAGCTTTTACTGGGAGCAACCCACTATGGAGTTGCTGTGGATCTGTGGAGTACTGGATGCATACTTGCAGAATTATATGCTGGCAAGCCTATCATGCCTGGAAGGACAGAGGTACCTGCTTGTCAACACTAGAATTGAAGCATCTTAATGTTTGTTATCTGTGGCGTAATGATAATGCAATGCATAGATAAACTCATGCAAAGTATAACTTTTAGCCCCTAGCCCCTTATCTTTTATTACACTACACGTCTTAATGTAAATGCAATCTGTGGATAAACTCATGGCTCCTTAACAATATGCGGACATGCTCATAGATTATATCTTTTAGCCCCTGGCTGCTTAACAAGTTGTTGATGTAGACAATATTTCAGCCTAATCACAATAAACTAAAGATGGTTATTGTATGATCATGCAATGTGTGGATAAATTCATGTAAATTATATGCTTCAGCAGTTCAGTCCCTAGCTAGGGATTAAGTTATATCTTTTAGCCCATAGTTACTTTTTATTGTTAGGCTTTTAACTTTAGTTAGCTATAAATGGCAGGGATATAATTTAAGCGACATATGGGCAAGAGCTTAGAAGCTAAACACTCCCATTGACCTAATACACTCCTGCTATAGCATTATTTACCTCGTGTGCAAAACAAAAGAAATGAATTGCATTTAACCCTCATTATGTTTTCCTATTTTGTATGGATATTTATTGTGAGAACTTCTATGCTTTGGCTAAGTTACAAAATTACTTGTTTTTTTGGCCCTTCTAGTTATAACTAATAAAGCTTGGTAGCCCATGGCTTGGATATATGTGATACTTTAAATGCTTGAAGTATCCTTTCTTAGCAGTTCGCCCTGGAGAAGATGACTCCACTTTATCTTGCCGTCTTCCTTTGTGCAGACGTTATTCAGAAACCTTTCCTTTTTTGTTCCTTTGACTTATGATTCCCAGTTAATCTTTGACAAATTAAATAGACTGTATTTTCTCAAATGTGCATGTCATCCTTTTGCAGTGGCGATGCTAATCTTCTCTGTTTTTCCAAGTTTAGCGGATGTATCTGAAGAGACAAATTAAATAGACTATATTTCTCTCATCTGCTTGTATTTCCTATATTTTCTCTTTCTTCCATTGTAGGTTTCATTGTACTGGCATGTAATGGCTTTTATCTGATTTAAGTTTGCAATTTTCTACTTGTAGGTGGAGCAGTTGCATAAGATTTTCAAGCTCTGTGGTTCACCATCTGAGGATTATTGGAGAAAAGCAAAATTACCACATGCAACCATTTTCAAACCACAACAACCTTATGAAAGATGTGTTGCAGGAACATTTAAAGACTTCCCTCCTGCGGCTTTAGGGCTTATGGAGACATTGCTTTCTATAGATCCTGCAGATCGTGGAACTGCAGCTTCTGCTCTCAAGAGTGAGGTATGAGGTTCTTCAGAATCTGGGCCTACGAAGTAGAAGTCTATGCTTTTACCCAAATAACATTTTTTCAGGTTTTTTTTTTTTTTTTAGTTTATTCTTTTCATTGTTGAGAAGGAGAATGTAAGTTAAATAACTGGCAACCTCCAAGGATCAATGGTAGTTTCTTCTATTTAGATTGAAAATGGTGTTGTTTTAGGTTTTTTGGGGCTGGGGAGGAAATGCAGCTAGTTATACTCTCATAGAAGCAAGTTTATTGATCTTCACTGGTTAAGATATAGCATATGTAGTCTGTTCATATTGTACTAGGTTTCCCCCCAATGATTGATGAAAGATAAATATAATTTCCAGTTCCAGACTTCCAGTAACTCATTCAGTTCATGGAGGGTGTGATTCCTATTTTGTACTGTGGTGAGAGCTTAGCTCTTTAACTCCTTAACTCAAGTACTGTGAGAATTCAGTGAAGGACACTAGGGCGTCTTTGACTTTCTTCTAAATATCTCTTCTGTTGCCTCTTCTAAACCATCTTCCATGTGGTAAAATCTACACATCTTAATGCACAGCATCACAGTGATTGATTTTGAGTATGTTGGGGTCAAAGTGTGTTTGGAGGGAAAGGCTATTCCTATTTTCTCGAATTTCACAAATTTTATTGGTTTGAGGAGAAATTGTCAGATTGCTGAATTTGACCTTGAAATCTTTATAGGTCAACTCAGACTTCTTAGATAGCTTCTCCTAGAGCTGCAATTAATTTCTTTTAGTCTCCTCTAGGCTCTCAGCTCAATGTGCACTTAGGACACTGCCATTTTTGGACCTGGAAGTATAAAAAGGCTGGTCATGGCAAGCCTTCTTCCATGTCTTCATATCTGAAGGTTAAAAAATTGAGCAGTTTAGTTTACTAAAGCCTTTTTGGGTTCAGTTCTCCATAAAAGCTACTCTTGATTTAAACCATTTAGATCACCTGACCTAACCCAGAAGCAAAATAAACAAGGAAGATGTGTCAGGTCATGAATTGGCACCTTTGTTAAGGACATGGGGCTCATGCTCAGGGGTACAAGAAGATGTGGCAACTGTCTTATCTTTCAGTCCTTATAGGGGTTGCTGGTCTTCTCAGGTTCCTGTAATTCCTGTAAAGGATTTTTGGGATTGTATTGATATTGCTTTTGCCCTTGTCGTCATATGTATCTCATCCGATAGTTTCAAATTTGGACAATCGGTTTATTTAATTGGATCTGATGTGTGTTTGATCTTATTCAATCCAATTAAGATCCAAGTGTGAATGTCTGATTAAATTTTATATAATTTGTATTTATGTATACACATATACATGAAAAGTATATATGGTTATATAACATTTAAATTTCCGCTGTACAGGGCCCTATTGTATTTTGGCCTTTTGATAGTAATAAAATGCTTGACATTACAGATTAAAAAACATTTAAATTAATAGGTTCAGTATTTTATGTTTATGTAATTTTATTCTATATGTTTAAGTTAAAAGTGGTTAACTTTTTAATTTTTTAAACTTATTTCTTTATTTTGAAAATAATGAAGATTAATCTGAAAATTGAGTTGGATAACCACATGGCAGAGTTGGAATTTCTACACTCACATCAAGTGATCTTTATGAGCATCCTTAATTCTCCAGAGCAGTTTCTTCTTGTAGGAAGTTTAAACCTTTTCTTTTTCCTATATATATATATATATATATATGAACATGAATTGGGTCCAGGAGTTGGCTCTCGTTTTCATTTCTGCCACAATCCAAAAGCATCTTAAGGAATTTTTTCTATATATTTGATCTTTTGAAGAAATTGCATGTAGAGACTGCTTTAATTTCATTGATAAAAAAAAAAGACTGCTTTAATTTCCATTCTGTTTTTAATCTTTTTCATTAAAGGTTTTTTTGGTATCAGCTATTTTATTTGTTGCAATAGAGCTACTCCTTCGATTATTCCATTTTGGGGTGGTGACTTTCTTGAACTCTTCTGAATTCACTCATTCTCTTTTTGCAGTTCTTCATAACGAAGCCACTTGCTTGTGATCCTTCAAGCTTGCCTAAGTATCCTCCCAGCAAGGAGTTTGATGCAAAAGTACGGGATGAAGAAGCTAGAAGGTGAATATTGTAACTTCATCTTTGCTCATGTTATTTAGACAGAAGACAAACAAGTATTTCTATGGTATCGTTGACTGATCAGCATGTACATTTAGTTGTGCATGCTATGCAGAGACCTTGTACTCTTTTTGAATTTTACTTATGGTATGGATGAACAAAAGATGCCCATGTTAGATCTTATTATTATAGCAGCACTAGGCAGTCATTTGCTGGGCTGATAGGCATTCAAGCTATTAATTAATGTACTTGGAGAAAAAATGGCAATTTCATGAAACAGCCACTATGTATTTTAGGCATTATTTAGGTCACTTTTGAAGTTATGTATTGGCACAGGTTTTTTTTTTTAATAGCTTCAATGGTTTCGATTATATATAAGTTGGACTTTTTCCTTGATGAACCAACAATGAACTAATAAATTATTATTTTTTTACTGCTGCTTCATATGTGCTTCTTAGTTCTTTTGGGGAGTGTTAGCTGAAGATAAGATTTTTTTTCTCTGACAATTGACATACTGATTATCTTCTCATTATTGATACTGATAGGCAAGGAGCAGCATGGGGTAAGGGCCAAAGGTCCGACCTAGAAAGGAAAGTCCCAAGAGAATCTAGAGCGGTTCCAGCACCTGATGCTAATGCAGAGTTGATATTGTCAATGCAGGTAAACTACAATGTCACAACCTCTTTGTATACAAAGTTCCACTTTATACTGTTCTCTCTCTCTCTTTTTTTTTTTTTTCTTTTTTTCGTTTTATATTCTTTTCAAGCATATTGGTGGGTATTAGTGCACACAACTTATTAAGTAAAACAATATATACTTTTTTAATGTCTTTTAACTGGGAGTTGGGCACATGTTCATTTTGGTCTAGAGAGCTTGAGGTTTATCAAACTGGGAATCATGCTCTAGAACATCAGTTAGCTGGTTCTCTTCCTTTCTATGTGGTTTTCCACATGACAAAAATAATGCATTGACTATTTCAATTTTCTTAGTGATTTTTAAGAATTGATTCTTTTATTTAGTTTATTATATAATATGATTAATCACTGTTACTCTTTTCTTTTACTGTCTCATTTTTCTTTTTACATTGTTGTTTCTTTGTTATTTCAGAAAAGACAAGGTCAGTCCAATTCCAAGAGTCGGAGTGAGATGTTCAACCATCATCAGGAAGAAGTTGCTTCTGGCTTTCCAATTGACCCACCTAGACAATCACAAGCCACAGAAGAAGTGAGAAAAGATGCTCAAGGACATTTCCATAAGAGAGCTTCACATTCAGGGCCATTGGTTCATCGTTCTGCTTGGGCAAAGGTTGGGAGACTGGATGATGCTCCAAAGGTTTCAAATGGGTCCGACTTATCAGCATTGTCTAGTTTAGTAGCAGCAAGGAACTTGTTGTCTGATGATCGTCGGGAAAAATCTGGTCCTTCACAGTCAGAGATGACAAGTCTACTGAGCAGGCTTCCTGGTTCATTCAATGAGGCCTCTGAATCTAACAGAAAGCAGGATCGAAAACATCATGCCCAGGTTCTTGTAGGCTCTCATCAGAAAGAAGATGAGAGGACCAGCAACAAGGAAAAAATTCTGGTAAGAATCAAAATTAATTGTTATTACAAACTTTCTTATCAAAATCTTTGAGAATTGGAAATTTACAAATATTGGCTATAAAAATTGATTAAAAATGGCTGCAAAAAGGTTACTTAATGCGTAGGTAATGCTAGCCAAACAGGTTTAACATTCCCAACCATCCAAGTAATCATTCTGAGCATTAAAACCTTTTTACTTTTGAACATGCTCATAGTGGGCCAATTGGATGGTGGGTTGGTGGTTCCTCAAATGTTAACATTGTGACAGGTGGTGGCTCAAACCTGTCTGCTCTGGGTTGTTTAGGCCAAGAACCAGGTTGCACCAATATTATCAATCAAATAAAAAAGGACTTCTGACAGCATTTTAGGCTGCATTTGGCATTCCTTATTTTAGGAAACAAGTCCTTAACACAAGGAATGCCAAATGCAACCTTTAGGGATCTATAGTGCTGGGTGACTCGATTGTCTTGATTTCCTTGTTAGGTTTAATGATCCACATGGTTATCCTATGGATCTTATTATTGGTCCTGTTCGAATTTGGATTAAGTGCATAAGTTGCATTGTACAAGCTCATGTGCATGCGAATTTATTGTTTGCATCCATTCGTTGAAATAGATATGGTACTTGATAGAATGGTATGGTGGAACAGGTTCCATTAATTTGTATTCTGCTGAAGTTCAAGCTCATTTGTTTTGATTTAATTTTTTTTCCCTCAGCAGGGTTATGGATCTAAGGGTCACAAGATTCACTACTCTGGCCCACTATTGCTTCCATCAGACAATGTGGACCAGATGCTGAAAGATCATGATCGCCAGCTTCAAGAAGTAGTTCGGCGAAAAAAGCTAGACAAGGCAAAACTTAGGAAACTTCAGGCTGCAGGTAACCCAATATTTGGCAATCCGATGTCTACCTCTGGCTATTATGCCGTATAAGACAGGTCTAGTGCGGTAGTGCACCAACCAGAAGATTTTTCCTTTGAAGGAGAGCGAGAACACAGAAAAAAATGTCGAGTGGTGGCCAACTCCCTTTGTGGAGTTATATAAGCAGGCGTTGGGGGGGGTTATGTATAGGAGATGATGATGATGATGATAGAATTTTGGCCTCTTGGCCCAATTCATAGTTTGTCTCAAATGTATCACTTCTACTCATTCTTACAACCCTGTTTTAAAACATGATGATGTTTTTACATGTTACCATACACGACAGAATTCTTGCAAAAATAGTGCTGTAATATTATGCTCCTACTCCACTCAAGGGTTTCCTGTTGTCTAAATACGTCTTGGATCTTTTGCTTGCAAGTTGCAACAATAATCTTTAAATACATACGTGGTCATGTGGAATGAAATGATATCATTAGCATTTTGGAATACATCATACTCATAAAGAATGTATTCGTTTCCAACTTCCATAACTGGAACAAATTCATATATATATATATATATATATATATACTTGTAAAAGTGCAACGAGGAGGTAATGGATTCTGGAACTTTTCTTTACTGAAATACCCATTCTCTTGAATTTATTTCATCTTCATTGAAAGGGCAGAAAAAAATAATTAAAAGAATACCATTAAGTACATTTAATTATCTCTCACTAAGTCTCACATTTAAGTTATAAATAAATCACATTTTCTCTCAATGAATCCAACATTTATACTTTTGTTTATCATCATTAAATTCCATTAATAAATTTATACACAATAATTATTAATAAAATAAAATTTTATATTTTTAAAATAAATATAGAAATGAAATCATATGTTTCATCTAAATGGTGGGTAAGTAGTTCAACCATTTGGGTCAAATGGATAATTTCATGATGTTATAAATAAATAATATAAATTTAGAAATATAAAAAATATAAATAAAAGAAATTTTGAAAAAAATCGACACGTTTCTATTATTATATATTTGTCATATTAAAAAACAACTATGATAAAATAGACATAATTTTATTAATGATGGACATCAAACATACAACTTAAAACCGATTTGAAATTAAATCATCTTCCTATATCTAGGGGGTGGGTTAGTGGTTCAACCTTTCAGGTCAAACCCATGATGTATAAGTATGATAAATAATAATTATTTTATCAATGACATAAATGAAATGCAAAATTAAAACCAGTTTGAAAATGAAACCATTTCCATATTTAGATAATAGGTAGGTCAATGATCTAACATTCCGGATCAAATGGGTCAATCTATGATGTCATAACTAAGTAACAAATATTAAATACACATGTGCACGCACACACACACATATAAACTCAAAGAAAAATATAAGCTTTGTATAAAGCATTTCAATACAATTATATTGTTATATATTCACCATATTAAACAAAAATAAATGTAAAAATAAGAATTACTTTTATCGATGATGAAAATGGAATACATGATTTAAAATCAACTAAAAAAGCAAAACGGTTTTTCCATCCAAGTGGTGGGTTAGTGGATAAACTATCCATATCAAATGGATGTTATTATTAATAATAAAATACATAAAATTCTAGAAAATATAGAATTTTGTCAATAATTTTGGGTACATTTTATAATATTATATATTCATCATATAAAAAGGTGTGATTAATGAAAATTATTTTCATTAATGATAGAATTGGGATAAAAATTAGGATAAAAAATAAAGAGCACTAATGTCTAACACATGACCCGACTAACCATGTCAAACGGTTCAATAATTTAATTAGCTAGGTCATCATAGGCAAGTGATTTGGTAGGGATGCAAATAGACCAGATCAGATTTGAATTAGGGTATATTCAAATCTGATCTAATCCAAAGATTCGACCAGATCTCATAAATATTGATACGAATCCAATTTAATTTAAAAAGTAATAAATTATTAAAAGAAAAAAAATATAATAGTTGAAATAAAAAACAAAAATATAAGTATTTTCTCAACTATTTCCATCATATAAAAAGTTTACAAAAATGCAATATAAATAACATATTTATAAATAAATAATAAATAACATATATATATATATATAATTGATTTGACCACAATATTAAAAACCAATATTCAAACAAGCTATTGGAATTGCATTTTCTCTTGGTAAATAAGTAATTTTTATTATCTCATAAATTAAATAATAAAAAATAAAAATATAGAATTTTTTTATAAATTTTATAGAAAATTTGAAAATGAATTAATATTACATATTCTTCATATTAAACAAAAACATGTTTGAAAAATAAGAATTATTGTTAGTAAAAATAGAAATAACTAAAACACAAAGAAAAAATGAATTAATATCTTAATCATATTCCATTTTTCTGGTTAAACAGGTTAACAGTTCAACTAGTAAGGTCCTTTCTTGGATAAAAAAAAACAGTAAGGTCCTTTGGTTACTGATTATCATCATCATCATCATTTGATACTACCACGTGCAAAAGTAAATGCGAAAATAATAATTACTTTTATTGATGATGAAAATGTAGTACATGATTTAAAATCAACTGAAAAAGAAAAAAATGGTTTTTCCATCCAAGTGGTGGGTTAGTGGTTCAACTACCCATATCAAATGGATGTTTTTATTAAACAATAAAATGCATAAAATTCTAGAAAATAGAAATTTGTAGATAATTTTGGGTACATTCTATAATATTATATATTTATCATATAAAAAAATGTGATTAATGAGAACTATTTTCATTAATGATAGAATGGGATAAAATTTAGGATAAAAAATAAAGAGCATTAATGTCTAACACATGACCCTACTAACCATGTCAAATGGTTCAATGATTTAATTAGATAGGTCATTGTAGGCAAGTGGTTTGGTAGGGACGCAAACAGATAAGATCAGATTTGAATAAGGGTATATTTGAATTTGATTCGACTTGAAGATTTGATTGGATCTCATAAATATTAATTCAAATCTGAATCCGATCAAGATGTTGGATATCCGAATCTTATACGATTTGATTTAATTTAAAAATAATAATAAATTATTAAAAGGAAAAGAAAATATAATAGTTGAAATAAAGAAAAAGTATTTTTCAACTATTTTCATCATATACGAAGTTTACAAAAATGCAAAATAAATAACATATTTATAAATAATAATAAATAATACATAATATATAAATGATATATATATATATATATATATATATATATGAGTTGACCACAATATTAAAAACCAATATTCAAACAATATATTGGAATTGCATTTTCTTTTCGTAAATAAGTAATTTTTATTATCTCATAAATTAAATAATAAAAAATAAAAATATAGAATTTTTTATAAATTTTATAGAAAAATGGCTAAACTAAGAATATGTTTGAAAAATAAGAATTATTGTTAGTAAAAATAGAAATGGCTAAAATACAAAGAAAAAAATAAATTAATGTCTTAATCATAGTTCATTTTCCTAGTTAAATAGGTTAATGGTTCAACAAGTAAGGTCATTTGGTTGCTAACTATTATCATCATCATTTGATATTGCCACGTACAACGCACGTACACTTTTACTAGTAATTTATAAAGCCACAATTGCTTGGATTTCCATACTAAAAATTAAATTGCATTTCACGTGTTGTCCAAACTCCAAACTATGCTAATTGGTGTGTCAGTGGGTGGTCTTCATGTTCTCTAGAGGTTGAACAGATTTCCCTTTTGTAGTAATCTTCAAGTATTACTAACTTTTCCATTCAAATTCCAATGCAAAATACTCTAATGAGTGCATCCTTTGCACCACTCTATCCAAAATAGTGTGATACGAGCCATACAACCAATGATTACATTTAGGGGTGAGCAAGAAACACCAAAAATTGAACCCAATCGGAAATTCGGTTACTGAATCGGTTGGTTTGGTTTCGGTTAAGCAAAATAGAAAACCGACGGTTGATCGAACTGATTGATATATATATATATATATATTACGTATATTTGTGTATATTATATGTATTTTTTATATATTATAAAGTAATAAATATGCATTATTTAAATATACATTTATAATATGTTATTTATTAATTAAAATATTAATATATATATAAATATAAAAAATCGATGAACTAAACTGGCCAATTGGTTAATCGATTGGCTTCAGTTCGGTTGGAAAACCAGTAACCCTAGTTTGGTTTCAAAAATAGGCCCATGGTTTGATTAACTATGAGTAGATCATTCAAGCAAGAGGGAACTAATTACTAATTTACCATGAGTGCAATTTGGGTGGGCCATTAGGTAGTCTAAGCCTAGTCCGATTATATATTTGTATATCTGCATGTACATACATCTATATATGTATTTTCTTTTTCAATAATTATATATGCATGTATGTATGTATGTATGTATGTATGTATGTATGTATGTATGTATGTATGTATGTATGTATGTATGTATGTATGTATGTATGTATNATGTATGTATGTATGTATGTATGTATGTATGTATGTATGTATGTATGTATGTATGTATGTATGTATGTATGTATGTATGTATGTATGTATACACATAAATGTTTGTCAATTTTTATTTTAAGCTGATTGACTAACCCGAGCCTGTCGACTGAGTGTATCAAATTTTAGTGTGGTCTGAACTTGGATTAAATAGTTCAAGCTTGAACTTGGGCTTGGGCCTTAGACCCTAACCCAATTCTTGGGGTTAGGTCTGGGTTGAGCTAAAACCTGGCCAAGCCCACCCAACTTGCACCCCAACTAATTGCATTCAGGAAGGGAACATGTTGCCCTCTATTCATCAATCCCTTTATAAGCCAGATGATGAACTTATTCATAAAATTGTCAAGTTATTCTCGCAGAAAGAAGAAGAAGAAGAAGAAGAAGAAGAAACTTTTTAATCTTTATATACAAATACAAATGAACAATGTATTTGAGTCAACAATCCTTTGGACAAAGACTACACAATTAACAACAATTTGTCAATTGGTCGCGTTTAATTTTTGATGAAGGGTGATTTGGCCCGACTTAGCAAAAAGGGGACACGTGGACACAAACTGAGTAAGAGATGACAGCTCAGCCTAGCCAGATTAGTTCACAACAATTGAGCTCGGATGTTCAATCACCTCGGCACAGGGTCACCTCAATGCAAGGTCACCGTGGCGCATAGTCACCTCGGAATCAAGGCACCTCGGGACTCAATCCAATTCGGAACTAAAAAGACTGAAGTATCAGCTTGGGGCTACCGACCTGGGCCATCACGTAATGATCCCGGAAGTCTCTCCAACAGACTCCGAACCTCATGGGATCACGCCATGTAATGGCAAGCTTATCTTCTCCCTGCCCGGATCGGGTGAAATTGATAATCTTTATTAATTGATAACGTTACCCCCCAATTAAAGCGGGAATGGATCCCATCAGGATGAAGATCCTGGAACCAGTCTGCAAAACCTACGAGGGCTCAACTATATAAAGGCACCAAGCCCAATGACACAAGGTACGCGTGATTTTTCTACTCTCTAGCTCTCTAGCTCTCTAAGCTCTCAAAGCTTTTCAGCTCGCATTAGTTTACTGACTTAAGCATCGGAGCGACCTCGCCGGGTTAGCCACCTCGAGTTCTCTGATCCTCTTTCCTGCAGATTCACCTAGCTCGATGCTTGACTGGAAGCCAGATCATCCTCCAGCAGGGAGTAGTCAGATCGCGCTACATCAATTGGCATTGTTTGTGGGAAACGATCAAAAAGCCTTCTTTACAGTCATTAGCTTTCCCCTGAATCAATGGCATCTTCCAGTGACGCCGGACAAAGCAGCGAGATGAACATCTCCGGGGGGCAACCCCAACTTCCTTTAGTGTGCATCAACTAGTTCACCATCCCGCTTACTGCGACTGGGGTTCCAACGCTGACCATGTCACCAAACGCCACACATGTGAACGCCCCACTTCCCCCAGTGGTAGGCGCAACCTTTTCTGAGCCGTCTGTGGTTCCCCCCGGAGTTGGACAGTCACAGTTTGACGACCTGGTGCAGTGTGTGCGGGCCATTCAGGTCTAAATGCAGTAGGTTCAGCAACTCCAACAATACCAGTAGTACATATTCTACCAGCAGCAATTCCCCCCACTGCCGCAGAGCCAGCAGCCGGTTCCACCTCAGCACCCAGGGGCCTAGTAAAATCAGAACAGACCACCTCACGTGAACCAGAACATTCGATCTCTCCACCAAGGCAAAGAGACTTCCCAAGTTCTAGTTTCTCCCAGGAGTCAGGTCTCACCCCACGGGAGGGGAGACGATCAGGTTACTCCACCTGCTTCGTAGGGGAAACCTCGGAAACAGGTCCGGGGATACTCAGCCTAACAGGGCTAATTTTCCTTGGCGTTCATAGCAAGACGAGTCGCTTGTAGGTAAACGGTTCGGGGTTCTAGGTGCGAACTCAAGGCAAGGCCTCTCCGTCCATGATAGCCAGGTCCAGAATCCCACAAGGAACCAGGAGTTACCTCGCAACAGAACAGTACCGGAGCATACCGAGATTAGCAGCACCAATGCCAAGTCGATAAAGAAGCAGCAACAGAGGCATCGTAAGGCACGTTGTACTTCAGCTCAGAATAGCTAGCCAGCGAGACCGAACCAACAAGAAGGACAGGCTAAAGGTAAGGAGGAGGCGAGCTTGGTAGCTACAAAGGTAGCTCCTCCCCTACTTTCCAGGTTGTCTCCCTTGTCTCCCGAGCTCTTGGCGACCCCGATGCTCAAAGATTTCAAGATGCCTCCCTTGGACAAATATGACGGGTCTTTTGATCCTAATGATCATGTGGACTCCTTCCAATCCCATATGCACCTAGCTGGGGCTGACGAGTCTTGCATGTGTGTGGCTTTCTCTACAACTTTCAAGGGAGTAGTTCGGACATGGTATCGGAACCTCGCGCAGGGATCGATCAAGAGCTGGGTGCAGTTCGCAGAGTTGTTTACCTCGCATTTCATCACTAGCAAGAAGTGCCTGAGGTTGCAGGAGAGCCTCGTCAACGTGGTTCAAAGAGAAGGGGAGTCGATTAGAAGTTACATCAAACGTTTCAACGACACCTGCCTGCAGATCCCCGACTTAGATCCGGCGGTAAGACTCATGGTAGCCAAGAAAGGCATAACTCACAGAGAGTTCAAATGGCATGTGGTGTCCCATAAACCTAAAGACATCACAGAATTCCTCAAGCTAGCCGACCAGTTCATTGGAACCGAAGAGGAAATGAACCAGACGACTAACAACCCGACAGAAAAAAGAAAAAGAGACAATGATAACACAAGTAATGACGGGCACAAAAGAAGAAAGAGTAAGTCCTCGAGCAAAGGAGGAAACAAGTCTGGGAGCCGATCTCCTTCGCGATCTCGCAAGTCAGGTCGGCGCACCAGGACCCCACCTGTTGAAAGGACGAATTACACACCTCTGAACGCTAAGCGAGGAGAAATCCTCATGGCCATCAAGGACTCCTCCTTTATCAAGTGGCCTCCTAGGTTGAGGGGAGATCCACAACAAGAAACATGAACGTGTATTGTCATTTCCACAGAGACCACGGGCACAGTACGGAGAATTGCAGAAACCTCCGCGATGAGATAGAGGAGCTCTTCCGCCGCGGGCATTTGAAAAACTTTGTACAGCGAGAAGAAAAAAGCCAGACAGATCGGCAAGCAGACTGGCAAGGGGACCAAAGAAGGAATGCTTCTGAGTCCAGCAACAGGTAGAACGAGCAGCCGCCACGGCAGTTGCCCGAGGAGAGACCGATCCACGGGGTAATCAATATGATTACTGGCAGGTCCATCATTGCGGGGTGTATTTCGGCAGTAGGACGAACCTCAGTCCGTGAACTAGAGAACGAGGAGCAGAACCCGCCAAAGCGACCTCGACTTGAAGAACCAATTTACTTCATGGAGGACGATGCGCGTGGGATCCAGTATCCTCACGACGACGCTCTGGTAATAAACCTGAGGCTCAAGGACTTCGAAGTAAAGCGCATCCTAGTGGACTCGGGTAGCTCGGCAAACATATTGTTCAAGGACACCTTCGACAAGCTGCAGCTCTAGAAAAGAGACCTAAAACCGACAGATACTCCCCTGGTAGGCTTCAACGGCGAGGAGGTCAGACCTCTCAGGCGAGTCTCAGTACCCGTAGAGGCCAGCACGTGGTCGAATATCGTGAGGTTCGAGCACACATTTCTGGTGGTCACAACTCCCTCTCCTTACAATGCCATAGTAGGTCGACCCATTACGCACGCCTTACGAGCAGTAGTATCCACCTACTATCTAGCAATGAAGTTCCCAACGGATTATGGAGTAGGGGTTGTGCGAGGTGACCAACTCGAATCTCGCAAGTGCTACGTAACTGCCCTCAAGGGGAAAGCAAAGCTAGTGGTTGACATCGAGCTCGAGCAACCAACGGAGTATGCCAACGAGCGAGCTGCACCAACGGAGGAGACGATCCACATCCTGGGCTCAACCGATGACCCAGCCAAGACTCTCCAGATCGGCACTTCGATCAAGGAGCCACTTCGCTCTCAACTGGTAAGCTTCTTACTACAAAATTTAGATATATTTGCTTGGTCCGCGGCAGAGGTGCCCAGAATAGATTCCAAGATTCTAACTCATAAATTAAATATCGATCCCTTAGTCAGGCCAGTTAGACAGAAAAAGCGCAACCTCGCCCTAGAATGCTGGAGGATAGTCGATGAAGAGGTCGAGAAGCTCTTAGCGGCAGACTTCATCAGGGAAGTCCATTACCCGAGCTGGGTAGCTAACCCAGTTCTGGTAAAAAAGGCCAATGGCAAGTGGTGCATGTGCATCGATTACACCGACCTGAATAGAGCCTACCCAAAAGACTGCTTCCCGCTGCCCAAGATCAACTGCCTAGTGGACGCGACCTTAGGGCACGAATTGCTGAGCTTCCTCAACGCCTATTCCGGTTACAACCAGATTTGGATGGACCCCGCCAATGAAGAAAAACTGCCTTTATCACTGAACTCGGGTTGTATTGCTACAAGGTCATGCCCTTTGGACTAAAAAATGTCGGAGCAACCTTTCAAAGTTGTAAACAAATTTTTTGAGCCTTTAATCGGCAATAAAGTTGAGTGCTATGTTGATGGCATGGTTGTGAAGACCCAGTATTCGAATTTTTTGTTAGATGATTTGTGAAGTGTTTTTCAAATTTTACGAAAATATAATATGAAATTAAATCCTAACAAGTGTGTCTTCAGGATCACCTCGGGTAAATTTTTGGGTTATATAGTCAACCGACGTGGCATCGAAGCCAACCCGGAAAAAATAAAGGCCATCTTAGATATGAGACCACCCCGCAAACTAAAAGAGGTTCAGAGGCTGAATGGTCGGATAACCGCCCTGAGCCGTTTTATGTCTAAATCGGCAGATCGCTGCCTACCCTTTTTTAAAGCCATAAAAAAGAGTAGAGACTTCGAGTGGACTACAGAGTGTCAGCCCTGGATTCTCCACATTGACGGCTTGTCCAACCAACAAGGAAGCGGTGCAGGAATAATTTTGTACGACCCAAGCGAGGTGAAGCTGGAATACGCACTCTGGTTTGGGTTCGCGGCATCAAACAACGAAGCAGAATACGAAGCATTGGTCACCGGGCTCACCCTAGCAAGGGAAATGAAGGAAAAGCACCTCGTCATATGTAGTGACTCTTAGCTCGTAGTCAACCAAGTAAGCAGCGAGTATGAAGCCCGCAACCCCACCATGGCTGCTTACTTGGCCAAAGTTAGGGAGATCCTGCGTGGCTTCATTTCCTACTTCATTAGACAGATTCTGAGGTTCGAGAACGCTAAGGCCGATGCCTTGTCCTGATTAGCCAGCACAAGCTGCAACACCATGCGAACCGTATATATAGAGGACTTACCTCGGCCTAGCATTCTCGGGGGGGGGGGCAAGAGAGGTCACTTCTGTAGCACAAGCAGAACCAAGCTGGATCGACCCATTCGTGAGTTACCTGCTTCACGGGACCCTCCCTGCAGAACGCAATGCGGCCCGAAGGGTAGAGTGCCAGTCAGCTAAGTACGTCATTATAGATGGATAGCTGTATAGAAGGTCCTCCAAGCTCCCCTACTTGCGCTGCTTGCGACCCTCAGAGGCCGAGTACGTACTTTGTGACACCCATGAAGGCTTGTGCGGTTGACACTTGGTCTCGCGCAGAAGGCATTACGGCAGGGCTACTACTGGCCCACGATATAGGCAGACGCACTCGAGCTCGTCAAGAAGTGCGATAAGTGTTAGAGGCACACTAACATCCATCACCGGCCTGCTGCCGATCTAAAATACCTCACTAGCCCGTGGCCCTTTGCACAGTGGGGAATCGACATACTTGGTCCATTCCCGCCAGCAACAGAACAGAGGAAATTTCTGGTCATAGCAGTAGACTATTTTACGAAGTGGGTGGAAACTAAACCTCTAGCAACAATCACAGCCCACAACATACAAAACTTCTTTTGAAAGAACATAGTGTGTCGCTTCGGGCTACCTCGGGTACTCATCTTCGACAACGGGAAGCAATTCGAGGATATCAAGTTTCATAATTGGTGTGCCGAAATGGGAATTCAGCAAATTTCACCTCGGTGGCACACCCCCAAGCGAACGGGCAAGCGGAAGTCACCAACAGAGCCATACTTCACGAACTGAAAGCTAGCTTAGCTCGAGCCAAGGGATTGGGTAGACAAACTGCCCAGTGTACTCTGGGCCTACCAAACTACCATCAAGACTGCCACAGGTAAGACTCCTTTGAATCTCACTTATGGCACAGAAGTGGTGATCCTAGCAGAAATCGAAGTGCCTACACTATGCTTGGAGGCCTATGACGAAGAGACGAATGATGACGAGCTCCGTACTAACCTGGACCTGGTGGAGGAAGTACGAGACCTGACATACATCCGGACTGCAGCTTACCAACAGAGAGTAGCTCGATACTATAACTCCCGGGTCAAAAAGCGATACTTCCGCATCGTCGACCTGGTTCTTCGGAAGGTTATGGTACCTGAGCCTGGTGTTGGTAAGCTCGGACCGAATTAGGAAGCTCCATACCGAGTAAGACGAGTATTCGGGAAAGGTATGTACGAGCTCGAGACTCTGGAGGGGAAGCAAGTACCTCGAATGTGGAACATAGACAACGTAAGAAGATATTACTTGTGATCACCGAACTAGAGAGAGGACTGCGAGTCACTCCCAGAAGCCCAAGGGCCATGATGCCGAGCTGACATAAGACCTCGACACTACGATAAGTCCCAGTCGCCTCTTCGGCATGGGCGGACAAGTCCTAGTCGCCTCTTCGGCATAGGTAGACAAGTCTTAGTCTCCTCTTCGGCATAGGCAGGCAAGCCCTAATTGCCTCTTCAGCATAGGCAAATCAGTTCTCATGCCTAAGGCATAGACAGTTCGGGTACAAACCCTACTATGTCTAGCCCACCTCGGCATATAACGACAGCTTAATCCCATTTGAAGTCAAGCCCGATGACTCAGCACTGAGGGATAACCGACACCTAAGCGAGTAGCCCGTGTGTAGACAGGTCGGGTATATACCCTACAATGTCCGCCCACCTCGGCCTAATAATGTGAAGTTACCCCTACTCGGAGTCCAGCTCGTTAGCTCAATTGTTCGGGGTAACCAACACTTAGAAAAAATTTTCTCCTATTTGGTTTAGTTCGCCAATTCGGGAGTTATTTACACTTAGAAAGTTTTTTGCACAGAGATAGCCAAAATACTTGTATTTCATTGATATAAAGTTTTGAGTATAAAAGAAAAAAGGGAAACTTTCACTATGAACCGAGCTCGGAGACTCGGGGTGTACATCATAGAGGTCCAAGAAAATAGGCGAGAATCATGCATCCGAACTACCGGGCAGGTCGGTCTCCATGCGATCCTCCTCCGCGTCCTCTCGACCTGACGGGCCCACTTTGGGGACTTCATTGTCGCTTTCCTCTTCGGAGGAGCCGGGTTCTTCGTTGGCCGCCTTCGCCGTCTCGGGAGTGAGGTTAGACATAGAAACAACTCCGAGGTCCAGTTCGGGAAACTTCTGCTGCATTAGATATTTGCAAAGCTTGAAGCCAGACTGGTAAGAGCTTGATCCGTACTCGACTTGGAGATTGTGGAACTCCGGAGACTCCTTGAAACTTTCGATGGTGCGCTCTCTCTCCTCAGTTCGCGCCTCTTTAATAGCGGTCTCGAAGATCTCGGTGCGCTCTTTGATCATCGCATTGAGGTTCTTGTTCTCGTGTTGGAGCTTCTCCTTCTCCTTAGTCAGCGCCAGGATCAGCTCCTGTTGACTCTGAGCTCCCTTCTTAGCCCGAAGAACCTCACCCCGAGCTAAGTCCAGCTCACGGTAAAGTTTCCAAGCATTCTCTTCGGCTTCCCGAGCTTGCTTCAGGCAAACCTCGAACTAGTAGACCAACGAGTGAATGGCGGAGTTCACCTGGCGAAAAGAAAGCAGAGGTAAGTACCCTTAAAAAGCGAATAAGGAAATAAAGTATAAAGGTAAAATACTCACCACCATACAGTAACTAGCAGCCTGGCCTCTGAGCTGGCTTGTGGGCATGTCAGCCCACTTCGCAACTTTGGCAGGAAATACGACGTCCTTACTCTTGAGGAGCCCGAGCCGAGGGGTCATTATGCTCTCCTTCGAGAGCTGAGGCTCGGGTGTGGAAGTGCTCTCCGGTTCGCGAGGCGGAACTTCCTCGTCTTGGTCTTCGTCCAGGTCCACGATAGGAGGCTCAGGACGGACCTCCTCCTCCGAAAGCTTGGAAGAGATCGGCTCCGGCGCAGCGACCTCGGGCGGGACAGGGGCAAAGGGACCGACCTCCCGACGAGACTTCTTTGAAGCCTTCCTCTTTTTCCCTCTCTGGAAGCTCTTCAAAAGGTTCTCTGCATCAATCTTCGACATGGCTACTACAAGAGAAAAGGAAAAGGTTAGTCGTGAACTAAAGAAAATTCAAAGTAAAAAAGAATATGAGCACCAAGGTGGAGGCCTACCAGGAGGGCTCAGCCTAGCTCGCACAAGCTTCTCCTCGGCCAAGAAATCTCTCATCTCCAGGCCGAGGTCCCTCTAGGAGTTAACAACNCCGGATTTCAGCTTACCAATAGAGAGTAGCTCGGTACTATAACACCCAGTTCAAAAAATGACACTTCCACGTCGACAACCTGGTTCTTCTGAAGGTTATGGTACTTGACCCCGGCGTCGGTAAGCTCGGACGGAATTGAGAAGATCCGTACCGAGTAAGACGGGTATTCGGGGAAGTTACGTACGAGCTCAAGACTTTGGAAGGGAAGCAAGTACCTCAAGCGTGAAACATCGGCTACCTAAGAAGATATTATTTGTGATCACTGAACTCGAGAGAGGACTGTGAGTCACCTCCAAAAGCCCAAGGGCCATGATGCCGATCTGGCATAAGACCTCGACACTACGATAAGTCCCAGCCACCTCTTCGGCATGGGCAGATAAGTCCCAGTCGCCTCTTTGGCATGGGCAGACAAGTCCTAGTCGCCTCTTCAGCATAGGCAGACAAGTCCTAGTCGCCTCTTCGGCATAGGCAAATCAGTTCTCATGCCTAAGGCATAAACAGTTCGGGTACAGCCCCTACTATGTCTAACCCATGTCGGCATATAACAACTGGTTAATCCCATTTGAAGTCAGGCCCGACGGCTCGGCACTAAGGGAAAACCGACACCTAATTGTGTAGCCCGTGTGTAGACAGGTCTGGTATATTACCCTATAGTGTCCGCCCACCTCGGCGTACAATGATGTGAAGTTACCCCTTCTCGGAATCCAACTCGTTAGCTCGACAGTTGGGGGTAACTAACATCTGGAAAAAAATTCTCCTATTTGGTATAGTTCGCCAGCTCGGGAGTTATTTACACTTAGAAAGTTTCTTGCACAGAGATAGCCAAAACATTTGTAAAGTTGAGTACAAAAAAGAAGGAAAAAGAGAAACTTTTACTATGAACCGAGCTCGGACTATACATCATAAAGGATCAAGAGGAGGCTTCTAGTCATTTCGGGGCTCCTCGTCCTTGGTAGAGGCTTCGCCAGCACCGGTCTCCTCATCATCGTCGAACAGGTCACAGTCGCTTTCTGCTTCGGAGTCCAGATCTTGGGCAGCTTTGACGGCCATCTCCTCTGTGACCCGCGAAGTAGTTATGGCACTGAGGTCGAGCTAGGGGAACTCACGTCGGGTCAGCCACCTACTAAGTTTAAAACCTTTGCGGTAGCTCGCCATCCCCACGTCGACCATCTCCCTCTGGTACTTCGCCGAAGTCTAGTACTCTTTGACGGCCTTAACCTTGGCTTCCTCCACTACTTGAAGAAGTATCTCAGTCTGCTCCTTCACATGAACCTCGAGGTTCTCCACCTCCCTCTTCAACGCTGCCTCCTGCTCCGCGAGCTCCTTTCTCAAGGCCACCTCACGCTCTTCGGTATCCTTGTTCTCGGACATTAGCAATGTGATCAGCACTTTCTTAGCCCGCGCGTCCTTCTTCAGTTAGTTATAATCGTTGCAGGCTAAGTTCAGCTCGGTGTGCGCCTTGCAGGAAGACTCGGCTGTGAAGGCCCGCTTCAAGATCACCTCGGATTGGTAAGCCAAGGCGTGGATGGCGGAATTCACCTACAAAGAGAAGAAAACAAGCGTCAGCATATAAAAAGTGAAGTACAAGATAGATTGAAGAAGACAATCCTGAAAACTTACCACCATGCAGTGAGTAGCCGCTTGGGCTCCAAGCTGAGCAACCGGAAGTTTGGCCCAGCTAGCAACCTCCTCGACATACACTGCGCCTTTGCTCTTGAGGAGGCCGTACTTCGGAGTCAAAATGCTCCAAGCTGCATCGTCGCTGCCTGAAGAAGCGGCAGTTGCCAGGGCGGGCTCCGAAGACGTAGCCTCCTCGGGCGCACGGGGCGGGGAGAGCTTGCCTGATTCCTCCTCGACTAGGTCTATCATAGGAGGTTGCTCGGTGGTTGATGGCTGCTCGGGCTTTGGAACGGCAGCTGGCAGGGACTCAACACGAGTTCTTTTTGAAGCTCGCTTCTTCTTCCCTTTCTTCATACTCCCGAAGAGTTCGTTCGCGAGGATGTCCATAATAGCTGCAACAAAAATGAACTGTCAGAAACAGTACCGAAATAAAACAAAGGAAATACAATAAACAGCGACCTACCGGGACTCTGACCGGCCTACACAAACTTCTCCTCAGTCACAAAGTCTACGAACTTCAAGCCGAGCTCCGCCCAAGATCAGAGCACTTCCCTTATCTTCAAGTCCAACTAGACACCGGGGTCCTAGATGGCTGCCCTCCAATGGGTCGGGAAAGGCCACCCCTCAGTGTTGCGGACCACAAAGTAGTGTCTCTTGCAGGCCGAGGCCTGGTTCGGGAGTTCGTGCAAGAGTTTGAAGCCAGGACGAGGTGACAGGTAATAAGTTCGCCTGTGCTCGGGCAGAACATAGGACGAGTTCTTTTTAATGGAAAGAATAGAGGAAAAGATGTAGAGGTCGAGAGGAAGGTTGTAGTCGTGGAAAAGAGAAATGGTGCCTACGACGTTGCAGATAGAGTTCGGGTGCAACTGGTCTATGGTGATGTTGAACAACTTTATGACTTTGACTATCAAAGGGTGAAGTGGAAGACGAAGACTAGCTACGAGCTGTTCCTCGAAGATCACGATCTCATCATGACCGTGCTCAAAAGGGAAATTTCCTAAGGGGATACTGTAGACAAAGTTGTTTGGAAGCATGTACCGGGCTACTAGGGATTGGAGGCTATCTGCCGTCATTGTCGATGGGCCAAAGTTATCTAGAAGCCGACCTCGATGCGAGGTGGAAGCCAGATTACCAGAGGCCTCTCGCTCCCCTGGGGTGAGTCCACCTCGGGAGGACCGCGGACCGCATCCTGACCCAAAGTAACCTCCTCGGCAAGACAAAGTTCTACGACCTGAGCCAAGGTACCCACCTCGGCTCCAGCGGATTCACCGCTCCCGTCTAAAAGACTATCGAAACTAAAACTAGACATAATGGAAAGACGCGGAATCGAGAAAGAGAGGCAGGGAAGACTCACCAAAAGAAAGACCGGAAAAAGGAAGACGATCTCGGAAAGACACCGAACTAAAGAGACACCGATCTTAAGGACTCGAGCGCGACCTCATATTGAAGATTAGCGGACTTGTGGCGAAGAAAATGAGTTCCTTACCCCCTATTTATAGCTGGTGTGTCCGGGAATCAACGGTCGAGATCGTCATGATCCAACGACTCCTAGGAAAACCAGTTGCATGACCCCCAAGGTTGAAATCGGTTTAGCGCGTGTTTTGACGTCCGTGGAGTTTATAAAACTGCTTGATGTCCGCGCATACACCTGACGCGACCTGGGTTATTCCTGGTTGAGCTGAGTGGCCGAACTGATCCGATCAATGATTCGCCCGTCAAACCGCTTAGACCTCATGCCAAATCCACCTGGACTCATCATGAACTCTCCGCACCGGGTAAGACCCCTGGCTCAGGGAGTGGGGAGCAATTGATGAAGGGTGATTTGGCCCGACCTAGCAAAAAGGGGACACGTGGACACGAACTAACTAAGAGATGACAACTCAACCTAGCCAGATTAATTCACAACAATTGAGCTCGGGTATTCAATCACCTTGGCACAAGGGTCACCTCGGCACAGGGTCACCTCGGTGCAAGGTCACCACGGCGTATAGTCACCTCGGAATCGAGGCACCTCGGCACTCAATCCAGTTCGGAACTAAAATGACTGAAGTATCAGCTTGGGGCTACCGACCTGGGCCATAACGTAATGATCTCGGAAGTTGCTCCAATAGACTCTGAACCTCACGGGATCACGCCGTGTAACGGCAAGCTTATCTTCTCCCCTCTCGGATTGGGCGGAATTGATAATCTTTATCAATTGATAACGTTACCCCCCCAATTAAAGCGGAAACGGATCCCATCAGGATGAAGATCCCGGAACCGGTCCACAAAACCCGCATGGGCTCAACTATATAAAGGCACAAAGCCCAATGACACAAGGTACGCGTGATTTTTCTACTCTCTAGCTTTCTAGCTCTCTAAGCTCTCAAAGCTTTTCAGCTCGCATTAGTTTACTGACTTAAGCATCGGAGCGACCTCGCCGGGTTAGCCACCCCGGGTTCTCTGATTCTCTTTCCCGCAGATTCACCTATCTCACTGCCCGACTGGAAGCCATATCATCCTCTAGCAGGGAGTAGCCAGATCACGCTACATCAATTTTCATAATGAAATCTTATAATCTTTACTTTTTCATGCTTTTAACCATTACCATTACAAATTTAATTAATTACAATGATGCCATTGAATAAAAAAATCATAACTTGTCCTTTCTCCTTTCCCTCTTTCATATTTGATACTAATTATTTATAATGGTGCCACTGTTAACTATTTATAATGATGCCACTAAACTTTTACCTTTTTCATATTTGTTAAAAATTGTTTTTATCTCATTTTATTTACAATCAGGTCATGTTGGCCTGTGCTGAGTCAGGCCGTACTGACCTCCCCTAGGATACTTTAGGGGTTCGGCCCGATACAACCCTTAGCCCCCGCATAGGCCTGTGTCGCGCCACTGGCCAGGTTGGTTTGTGGGACAAGTCTTAGGCCAGGCCAGGCCACGATCCGAGCTAATTCATGTTTTTTAAAATTTTTGAGAAAAATAATGAAAAAGTTAACATAAATTAAAAAATATATAAAAATTAAAAATATATTAAAATTTTATTTTATATGAATTTTGATGTATACAATTGTTTATATATGCAATAATCAAATGAAATAATATAATAAAATTGAAAATAAAATTATATATTATATAATATACGGCTTGAGCCGTGGCGGGCCACAAGTCAAGTCTTAGGCCAGGTTGGGCCACAAACCAGGCTAAGCCTATTCATGGGCTTGGTGGTCCGATAATTCAGCCCGACCCATTAACAATGCTAAATTAATTAATTAAATAATTTGAAATAGCCTTTTCCAATCTTATGTTGATAATACATAAAGTTTTATTTATTCATTTACTTATTTTACTAAATTATTTAATTAGTTAATAATTTAATAATCTAAGAAATTTTTATTGCTAGCAAAGTAAGACATAGAATCATGTATATATTTATATATATTTACTCTCTCACTTGATTGTCTATTTATCTAATTTATTTTACTAAATTTATTTATTTATTAAATTAAATTAATTATTATTTAACTTTTTACAATTATTCCATTATATAAAATAAAAATACAATGACAAAAGTTATCTCTCCCTCTTTCACTCTATTGCCTGATGGCCATAATTATTTATTTATTATTTTATTTTGTTAAATTAAATATATTATTATCCATAAAATTTTATTTATTTTAAATAAATATTTTTTTCAATAAACTTTTAATTAAAAAATTTATCTTTCACAATTTTTTCTTATATAATAATTTATCTTTGACTAGCCACTTACCATCATGTTCATCCGCTAGTTAATTAGAGAAAGAAAAAATACTTCATCGATGTTTTGTATTCAACCCATTAAAAAAAGTCAAGGAAGGCAATATAATCTATAATTTCTTATTCTTGACCAATCCAGTCAATCAAATACCCCAATAGGCACCCATCTCCAATTCGTGATTGCCAAATGTCAATGCACTGCTGGAGATCAACTTGTTTTGGACTCATTCATCCCCCCCACCCCGCCTACGGGCCAATAAAACCCGTGTCGTGCTGGGCTGGGGTTTTGGAGCCCATGGACCATATAATAATAATGGTGATGTATATATATATATATATATATATATAATTTTTTATTTTCAATGTAGTATAACTTTATTTCAATTTTATTGTATTTTTTAAATTTCTTATTTATTTTATATTCTCGTTACTTTATTTTAATTTTAATTTTTAAATTTTTTCCAATTTTCTGAAAGATTATACTACTGCCCACTGGCCCACGGCTTCCCTCCGGGCCAAGCAGGATGCGGGCGGCCCGCAAAAGTGGGTCGTGCCATCCACACATTTCAGTATTACACCTCTCTCCGTCCTTTGGTCAGCGAACCTTCTCCTAGCCGAAAAAGGAAAAATGTTGAATAGATTTTTCGTTTTAGTGAAAAAGTTTTGATTAGTCGTGAATACCTTTAGACTGCGTTTGGAATCGGTATAAATCAAGAATGGTGTAAAAAGTTACATCAATTCCATTTTGTCTTCATACTCATTATTGACATAAAACTCCACTCAGATTCAGTGTAAAATGTTATTAAGTTTATCAATTATCGATATAAAATTCTACTTCTATAATTTAAAACATATCAAACGTAAGATTGTATTTAAAATTGGTGTAAATCAAGAACGATATAAAAGTTTACACTGATTTGGTTGTTGGTGTTTGAAAGAAATATAAATGAAGATCAATATAAAACTACTCTCCAATTTAGATTTATTAGTATTTGAATGGAATGGAATTTTACATTATGAATTGATATAAAACCTCATCAATTTTTATGAATATAAAATTTTATACTTTTGTATCACGGTTTTCAATAGTCCAAACGAAGCCTAAAGTTTTAAATGGATCATCGATGTAAAATATTCCATCGAAAAATTAGTCTTCATCCATCGCTTTTTTCAAAAAGCAACAGCCGCAACGCTACTTTCACGGTTCGGTGTACCGATAACGTTTTACACTGATTCCAAACACAGCATTTAACCAAATACCACCACTACCTTTCTCCCCTTTTCCGGTTAACTCGTTTTCTCTGTTACTTCTCTTCTTCTGAAATGGCGCAGCTTATCTATCTGCAACTCCTATTCCTTTTTCTGTTCTTCCCATCAACATCCACCGTCGATTTGGTCTTCAACGGCTTTGCTTCCTCCGATCTCTTGTCCTACGGCAACGCGTCGCTCGAGTCTCGTATTCTCATCCTTACAAACAACTCTGCTTTCTCCATTGGCCGCGCCCTTTACCCCACAAAGATACCAACCAGACCTCCCAACTCGTTCACGTTCCTTCCATTCTACACCTCCTTCATCTTCTCCATCGCTCCCAATGAGGGCCAACTCTCCGGCCACGGCCTTGTCTTCATCTTTGCTCCCACCACCGGAATCAATGGCACCAGCTCTTCTCAAAATCTAGGCCTCTTTAACCGCACCAACAGCGGCAGCCCCACCAACCACGTACTGGGTATCGAATTTGATGTTTTCCAGAATCAAGAATTCAATGATATCAACGACAACCATGTCGGCATCGATGTTAACTCTCTCACGTCATTAACTGTCCAACCGGCCGGTTATTGGGGTGAGAAGAAAAATGATCAAAATGGGACTTTTCATGATTTGAAGCTCAACAATGGCGCCAACTATCAAGTATGGATCGACTACTCGAATTCTCAGCTTAATGTCACCATGGTCCGAGCTGGATTGAAAAGGCCCCAGCTGCCTTTGATCAGTACTCCCATCAATCTGTCAGACGTTCTTCTAGACGAAATGTATGTCGGCTTCACAGCAGCAACAGGACAGTTAGTTGAATATCATAGGATTCTTGCTTGGTGTTTCAGTAATTCAAATGTCTCGATTGGAGATTCCTTATTAACTTCGAATTTGCCGTCGTTTGTTCCTCCTAAGAGTTCTGTTCTTCGATCAAAAGGAGTAATTGCGGGGATCACGGTGGCGGTTGTCGTTGTTCTCGTCTGTGCTGCCCTGATATCTCTGCTTTTAGTTAAGAAGAGGAGGAGAATGAGGGAAAGAGAGGAGATGGAAGAATGGGAGTTGGAGTACTGGCCCCATCGGGTCACTTACAAGGAGGTTCACGCGGCAACCAAGGGGTTCTCGGAAGAAAATGTAATTGGAGTTGGAGGGAACGGGAAGGTCTATAAAGGGGTTTTGTCAGGAGGACCAGAGGTTGCTGTGAAGCGCATTTCGCTCGAGACTGATGAAGGAATGAAAGAATTCTTGGCTGAGGTATCGAGCCTTGGCCGATTGAAGCACAGAAACTTAGTTGGGTTAAGAGGCTGGTGCAAGAGAGAGAAGGGGAGCTTGATTTTGCTGTATGATCATATGGAGAATGGGAGCTTGGACAAGAGAATCTTTGAATGTGAGCAGAGTATGATGTTGGGTTGGGAAGACAGGGTGAGAGTGATGAAGGATGTGGCTGCTGCGATCTTGTACTTGCACGAGGGCTGGGAAGCTAGAGTCTTGCACAGAGACATAAAATCCAGTAATGTGTTGCTTGACAGAGATATGAGTGGCAGGTTAGGAGATTTCGGGTTGGCTCAAATTCATGTTCAAGGCCAGCCGACGAACACAACGCGCGTGGTTGGAACTGTGGGATACATGGCTCCCGAAGTGTTGCGGAGCGGGCGGGCGTCGACACAGACCGACGTGTTTGGTTTTGGGATCTTGATTCTTGAAGTTGTTTGCGGGCGGAGACCCATAGAGGATGGGAAGCCAGCTTTGGTTGATTGGGTGCGGGGACTAGCAGAGTGTGGGGAGTTGCTGTCTGCGCTGGACGAGCGGCTGATGGCGAAAGGGGGGTGCGACGCTGAGGAGGTAGAGAAGTTTCTTCGTCTTGGCTTGTTGTGTGCATGTCCTGACCCTCGTGATCGGCCAACGATGAGACAAGTTGTGAAGGTGTTGGGGGAGTCAGGGGAGGCGGAGTCATCTAAATGGTTAAATTTGGAGGAGCTTCAGTCTGCAATTTGGGAACTCAATTTCCAAGGGAACTTCGACAGTTCTGCCTTACTGTCGGCCTACTCTCTATCCCTAACCAATGACTCCTATCCAAGTGACCTCTGATGATTGAAAGGAATCTATGTTCATTTGATGATCCATCCATTCATGAGGCTTTTATCTCGATTAGCCAATAGTTTCAGAAAGAAAAACCTTCACCGAGTTCAAGTGGAGTGTCAACTACTTGTGGAGTTAAGATATTCATTCCACACTTGATTGGGAAGAAAGGCAGGGAAAGAAGACAAAAATGTGTTCGTGACTTCAGAAGATGCTCAGTGTTTGAGTTTGCAGTAGACCTTCCAAAGAATTGTGGCATCTTAAGCATGGTAAGATGTTCCTTCTTAACCTGAGTATAATCTTATCTACTCCAAATGTGCAAGGAAAACATGTCCACCTTCAGTAATTCTTGTATACTGCAGACAATAAGCTATTGGAATCAATTTACAAACACCACCCCCAGAAACAACAGAGCAATTTGTAGTCTACATGTAGAATGGAACTAACAGCATATTGTCCTCCTGTTTCCATTAAAGTTTTGCTCACCATTAATAACAAAAATTTGTCAAGCCCCTCTATTCAATGTATTCATTTTCAACTTACATATGGAAAGGATGAATGAATGAATGTTCCTGCTTCCTCAAATTGGATAAATATGTTCAATTGGTTGGATTTCAAATAGGAGTGCCGTTTATAGTTTATTCCCAATCTCATCTAATGATATTGCCAATGCTATTTTCAATGTTAAACTGAATTTCCATGTTCATAAAAAAGGTTTTCTATTTTTTTTTGAATTCGTCCAAGAATTTTTTTTTTTTTTTAATTTTTATAATGTGAAGCCAGCCTTTCTAACTATTTTCTAGGTGCCATCTGCTATTGATTACCAAAATAGTGTCATTTTCTATTTAAGGGAGTTATGGTAATTCCCTTGAAGATTTTCAACCCTCATCAAGAAGAAGTTGCTTCTAGTTTTCCATGACCTATCTACGTGGTTGCATAATACAGAAGATGTAAGCAAATTATCCATGGGGATATTTTCACAAGAGGGTTGCACATTCAGAATCATAGGCTCATAGGTCTGCTTGGGCATAGGCTTGGAAAACCCGGATGATTCTCCAAAAGTTTCTAATGGGTCTGACTTAATAGCTATTGTATAACTTCCTAGCAGCTAGGTTGACTTTGTTGTCCATTGGTTGCAAGGAATTATATTCTCTTTTCGAAAGTAGAGGAGATGAATCTAATAAGCAGGTTTCCTGGGTGATTCAATACTCAGTCTCTAAATCCACCACAGAGCCAACAGAAAGTATTACCATCATGGTCTTGCAGATTCTCATCAGAAAGATGGAAGAATCCATAGCAAGGACTAAATTATTCTGGTTTGTAGGAATCACAGTTATTGCTATTACAAACATCTCTCAATCTTTTTGGTAATTTCAGATTTCTATTCTTGGTATACCAAGATTTCTATTCTTGGTATAAAGTCTCAAGCCTGGGTTTTTGCAAGTACTGTAACCGTAGAAGCAACTTCTGAGGGCATCTGGACTCTGGAAGCTACTTGGACTGTTAGCATATTAGGATGTGTTTGGTTTGAAACAGAAGAACAGAAAATTTGGGACATTCCAAAAGATTTGAAATCTTCCCTTATTTGATACAACTAATGTCATTTTGGATGAATGCAAGTGATCTTACTGATTTATTTAGTTTTCTGTTTGGCATTTTAGTTTTATCTGTTCTTTTTGTGTCCAGATATTGTTTTCTTCTTTCTTCAATCTTCTGTTCTTCCTATGTTTCTAATGCGTTCTCATGGGTTTCAATTAGGACTGAAACCAAGGCTTTATTTGCTTGGAGAAATTAGTGGATCATAAAGATTTGCTTCATCAATTTTTGTTCGCATTGCTGGAATTATAAATTCAATTTGATCTTCTAACTATCTCCTTTCTATTTTAAACTGAAATTAAGGGTTTTACTGCCAAGTATTAGCTGTTTGATTTGATTTGGGTTTTTAGCTTCTTTTTAGATTTTTTTTTATCAATAACCATGAATTTTATTAAAGAAAAGGTGAATAACAACTACAATAGAAGAATGCAATCAATGAGAGATAAACCCTCATGGATTCTTTTTAGATTCAATATACCTTGTTGCAAATCCCTATGCTTGTTCGTGTACTTGAGAAGTAGTTCTTATGTTAAATTTACTGCTATTTTACTAATTTCTCCACTTCAATCTGCCATTTTGTTCTTCTCAGCTATCAGCTATGCTAAGTTTCCTTCGTTTTTTAATTTTGTTCTTTTTGCCTAGTTTTTAAAGGTCTCTCAATACTACTGGTGGGATTTTTTATAAGCTTTTCATTGCAAGGATATTTGCAAGTTATCCCTTAATATGCTATTAATCTAGAAATATTGCTTTATGGAACCTTCTTTTTTTTCAAGATAAGTGTGCCTTGTGCAAGCTTCAGCCACATAGCATGTCCCTTCAAAAGTAGAAGTACTAAGTTTGTGGGTGATATAACATTTCCATAAATTAATTTTTTAAATCATCAGGGACCTATATCAGTACATTTAAAAATTTACATCTACTTCTTTCACATTAACCGGTGAGTTCTGTAATTTTCAAAGTTGGCTTTTACAAATGCAAGGACTACTTTACCTTGCAATGATGGCATAATTTCTGTTTTCTCAAGGTAACAGATATTTGTTTCCTTTGTACCTTGTTTGGAGTTTTTGGAATGTGAGGTGCAGTTACCTTTGCTTTATTTGTGGGTTTAATTATGTGTAGCCTGGTGCTATGGTGGTTTGGGTTTTTAGTGGGTCTAACTGATAGGCTAATTTTATACCACTTGGAGCTCAAAGAATGTTTAAACTTTAAACTTGCTTGGGTTCATTTGAAGGGGATAAAAAGTATAGTATTTAGAATATAGTTGAAGGGAGAATTTTAGAGTTAGGAAGCTTGATTGATTCTGTCACCTGGAATTGATAAGGAATGAGGGTTTATGGTTAAAGTTAAGAAGACCGTTTGATGGAATCTTAGACCGATAAGCCCTTGAAGTGTGTCAAATTTTGTATTACTGAAACATTTCAATGCTTTTATAATTGTGATTGGCAAACATTTGATAAAAAAATTTGGCCTATACATCTTTGCAATATATGAAAGCAGGAGGAGAGTATATTTTGGGGGTTTGTTTTATTTTGGAAGTTAAAACAATATAGAAGGTGATAAATCTCCAGGACCGGATGGTCTAACAAACCTTTTCTATTTAAAATGTTATGACTTTGTGAAATAAGATTTGATGAATATTTTCTAGGCTTTTCACTCAAATGCTTCTCTACAAAGAAGCTTAAATGCCACATTTATTACCCTTATTCCAAAAATTGACGGGGCTGTGAATATCAACGATTTTAGGCCAATCAGCCTTTTACACAGTTTCTATAGAATCCTAGCAAAAGTGTTGGTTGAAAGAATGAAAGGGGTGTTAGGCAGTGTAATTTCTAAAAACCAAAGTGCCTTTGTCCTGGGGAGGTAGACGTTAGACTCAGTTCTCATTGCTAATGAACTTATTGACTCTATAAGAAGAGTGGGAACTTCGGGTTTGATCTGTAAATTTGATATTGAGAAAGCCTATGAATCAAAGTATGCATTAAATCCCCTAAATTTTCAATCGTAATTAATGGGCATTCTGCAAGGTTTTTTGGCAGCTCCAGAGGCTTGAGACAGGGTGATCCCCTCTCTCCCTTGTTGTTCATTTATGGAAATCCTCACCCTTTTTAGCAAGAAGGCTGCAACCTCTGGTTGTTGGGAAGGCTTTGCAATATCTTTTGAAAGGGAAAAGGTCAACATCCTCCAGTTTGCAGATGATACCTTATGTTTTATTGATGTCTCTCCAAATCAGTCGGAAATGGAACTTGGAATTCTTAGCTGGTTTGAAGTGGTGTCTGGGCTGAAGGTTAATCTGAGTAAAAGTCATATTATCCTAGTGGGCCATGTCTTAAATTTAGGGGATTGTGCAGAGGTGATGGCTTGCCAGGTGGAGTTCCTCCTGGTGAAGTATTTGGGGCTGCCTCTTGGGGAAAAATGGTCTTCCTCTTTGGCTTGGATCCCAGTTATCGAGAGAATGGAGAAAAAATATGCAGCTTGGGAAGGCAAAATATCTGTCCTTTGGGGGTAGAGTGACTTTGATCAAGAGCACCCTCTCTAACCTACCCACTTACTTTCTCTCCTTCTTCCATATCCCAAACAAAATAGCAAAAAGATTGGAGCAATTACAGAGGAATTTTTTGTGGAGGGGTTGGGAAGATGAAAAGAAAATTCACCTTGTCAAGTGGGATCAGGTGTGCCTTCCTAAGGAAGAAGAGGGGCTGGGAGTAATCTGAAGAAATTTAACTCAGCTCTTCTTAGTAAGTGGTTATGGAGATTTGCTTCTGAAAGGATTGCATGGTGGAGAAACTTAGTAGCTGCTAAATATGGGGTGGAATGGGGTAATGGGAGATCGAGGGATCCTCCTCTAAGCTGGGGCAGCTCTCTTTAGACAGGCATAATGAAGAATCTTCCTACTCTCTTAGAAGGGATTGGTCTTAAGGTGGGTAAAGGAGATAGAATAAAGTTTTGGAAGGACCCCTGGGGCTTGGAAGGCCCTTTGGAAGATGCTTTCCCTCTTATTTCCCAATGCTCTGTTGATTAGGGGTGTTCACATTAAATGTCAAACCGACCAAACCGGCCCGATCCAACCCGAGTTGGTCGGTTTTTTAAAACCAACAGTCAGTTTCGGTTTGTATGAAAAAATAAACTGACAAATTGGTTCGGTTTCGGTTTTCATACACCAAACCGAACCGAACCAATCCTATATGTTTAACTGTTTAAGTAATTATTAATTAGTCCCTACCCTATGTGTTAAAGGCTGATATATTTTATTTGTGTTTGCTTGAACTTTGAAAAAAATTGGTTATTTATGATAGAAACTAAAAACGTAAAACCAATACCAATATAATACAATGGTACAATATTTAATTCATTTTTGTATAAATTTAAATATATATTGACAAAAAATCAGTTTTGCATAAAAAAACTAATCAATTTAAATATATATTTTGATTTTGCATAAAAACTAAAAAGAAATAGACTTAAATATAAATAGATATTTTAGTTTAAAATATATATATAAAAACCGACTAAACCGATAAACCGACCCTTCATGTTTGGGTCGATTTTGCTTCAGGGTCGGCCGGTTTCAGTTTAGTCAATAAGTAAACCGACTAGGTTGGGTCGGTTGAAGAAAATGACTCAAATCGACCCAACCTGACCCGTGAACACCCCTACTGTTGATCAAGACTCATCAGTAGCTGAGAATTATAATTTTTCTGGAGATACCATTATTTGGACCCCGCTTTGCAGAAGAAGTCTGTTTGATTGGGAACTGGAGGAGTCTGTGGAGCTATTGGGGCTACTTCAAAATCAAAAGATAGATATGAATCTGGAGGGTGAATGGAGCTGGAAATGGAATTCAGATGGTTGTTTCTCTGTTAAGTCCTTAGTCCTCAAGCTGAACAATTCAGGTCAATCGGATTTTCCCACAAATCAAGCTTGGAATCCAATTAGCCTCCAAGGCTAATTTCCTTGTTTGGACAATGGCTCTTCTTGATAAATGTTTAACTAGAGCCAATCTGGAGAGACGTGGCATTCAGATTCTGGACCCCTCCTGTGGCCTATGTGGTTCAGTGGTTCTTTTTCACAAACTACAGATCACCTGTGCATTCACTGCCTGACTTCCTCCTTGGTATGGGGACATTTCCTGAAAGTTCTGGGTATTAGCTGGGTTATGCCAAGATCAGTCAAGGATCTGCTGTACTGTTGGAGAGTTGAAGGCCTCAACAAGAAAGGAAAATTAGTATGGAAGGCTATTCATGCAGCTGTTTTGTGGTCTATTTGAGTTGAGAGAAATAATAGAATTTTTGTTGTAGAGCTAAGAGCCCTGAAGAGTTAGTGCAGAGAACTGTGGGCAAGTGGATCTCTTGGATGTCAGTTACTAAGGAGTTTAAGCATCAGAATTTGGCTCACTTGTTTGGTTCTCAGTCTTGGATGAGTCTATAATCTGATTTGTGATCAGGCAGTCTTTTTGGCCTGGGTTTTGTTGTAATGTTCTTTTCTGTCTGAATAAATTTACTTTACCTTTTCCAAAAAAAATTCTGCAATTATTATTGAAAGTTTGTTGAAAGTTGAAGCACTACATTAAGGTATGAAGGCTAACCCAAGGCGGGTAATTGGCAATGATAGTAGCATATATGTGGAGTTTCCAAGGGTTCTGCTGTCAAATGTACTGCCTGGTTTGATCACATTATCTCTTCACATAGAAAGTGGATGGGTGATGGGTCCACCAGGTAAGAGAAGAATCCTAACAACCCGGATTACAGAACAGGCAAAGGCTTCAACCAGAGACACTGAATAGGGAAATGGGTTAAAAGATGATTGGTTGAAGGATTAAGAGAAGAAAGATAAGAATATTAAGTAAAAAGAGCCATTACCCAATGAAAGCCCCTGCTATCCAAGGTCATGGGAGGGCCGAGTGAGTCCGGCTTTCCTACCCACATAACATCGAAACCACACATGGGGAACATCTTATCCTCTTACCTATTATTATGTTCCCAATGCACGGAGGTAGTGATTTGTGGGTAGGCTGGATAGAGACTTGACTACATCACCTTGCCAAATCTCAAGTAGTACATGGCATAGAAAATCAGGGCCCTTGGTTCAGACATGGGATCCATATACTTGATCACCCCATTTTGGGAAGCTATATAATATATTACAGCGCCCCTTCAGTTTTTAAATGCTACTTCTACTCATCTGCTCTTATAATACTCGATTTAGTAATTCAGCATCACCAACACCTGCTACTTCTGCAATCACTCTAGAAACTCCAAGCTTCAGGTAACCCAACATTTGGCAATCCAGTGTCTACCTCTAGCAGTCTGGCTGCTGTAACTTTAGTCATAAAGTTATCCAGTTATTCAACGCAGAAGAAAAAAAATTGCAGTGGTAGATACTAGAAAGAATACTTTCAATCTTTGCATGCAAAAACGATTGACCAATATAGTTGCCTCTCATGACTCGCAACCCTTTCAAGCTTCAACTACGACTGCACAATTAGTGACAACAATTGTCAATCTCTTGCATTTAATTTTCAACCCAGAAAAATCAAACAGAGAAAGAGAACTAATTCATCCGTCTCTTAAATTCAACCCAATAAAAAATAGTCAAGGAAATAAATATAATCTCATACTCTTTATCCAATCCATTGTCAAACGTGACAGCCAAAGTTTTCTCGTGTGTGGATAGAAATCCTCAGATCGTCACTGAATAACAAGTTTCCTTAACCCTTTAAATCTCAGATAAGTTCTGAAGAGTGAAAACCATTCGAACACGACCATTCTCCCATTGATTAGTACTAACCTTCTGATATTCCTCGTGCCTGAAATGGCGCAGCCTATCTATTTGCAGCTCCTATTCCTACTATTACTAACCAAAACCTTGTTCTTTCGATCAACATACGCCGTGGATTTGGTCTTCAATGGCTTTAATTCCTCCGAACTCTTTTTCTACGGCACGGCGTCGCTCGAGTCTCGTGTTCTCATCCTTACAAACAACTCTGCTTTCTCTGTTGGCCGCGCCCTTTACCCCACAAAGATACCAACAAGACCTCCCAACTCCTCCACGCTCCTTCCATTCTACACCTCTTTCATCCTCTCCATCGCTCCCAGCGATGGCCAACTCTCCGGCCACGGCCTTGTCTTCATCTTTGCTCCCACCACCGGAATCAATGGCACCAGCTCTGCTCAAAATCTGGGCCTCTTTAACCGCACCAACAACGGCAGCCCCGACAACCACGTACTGGGCATCGAATTTGACATCTTCCAAAACCAAGAATTCAATGATATCAATGACAACCACGTCGGCGTTGATATCAACTCTCTCACGTCACTAACTGCTCAATCGGCCGGTTATTGGGCTAAGAACAGAAGTGATCAGGATAGGACCTTTCATGACCTGAAGCTCAACAGTGGCGCCAACTATCAAGTATGGATTGACTACTCGAATTCTCAGCTCAATGTCACCATAGCCCCAGTCGGATTGAAAAGGCCTGAGCTGCCATTGATTAGTACTCCTGTCAATCTGTCTGACGTTCTTCTGGACGAAATGTATATCGGCTTCACTTCATCGACGGGACGACTAGTTGCGTATCATAGGGTTCTTGCTTGGTGTTTCAGTAATTCAAATGTCTCGATTGGAGATTCCTTGCTAACTTCGAGTTTGCCGTTGTTTGTTCCTTAGATACTTCAATCATGTAAATTTCTTCTTATTCCGTTTTTTAATTTTTATTTTGCATATGTTATCTAGAGTAAAATAAGAAAATAGGGTTGGCAAGTTTGAAGAGACGAGAGCAATAAAGCTCAAATATTTTCATCATATATATTAATATATACATGTCTTTTATAAACAAAAAAAAATGATATATACATATATACATATACATACATACATATTATACTTGCTGATAGAGGCAAGGATTAAGGTATCGATACCATATTCCCGATACGGGGCGTATCGTATCTGTATCCATGATCATGGATACATGATACACTATGAATAGATACGTATCCCACGAGTTGTACGTATCGGTACGATATGCATCTGTATCGGCCCGTATCACACCATATCAATGGATACGGTCTGATACACACCGATATGGAGGTATATCCGTGTCTAGTTTGACAAAATTCTATATTGAATACTTTTGGATTGTTTTTCATCTTTAATACAAGTTAAAAAATAATATTATGAAAATTAAAATAAATAATTTAAGATTTAATTTTCCCAAAAAAATTTAATAAAAACTAAAAATTATAAAAATAATATATTTCATCTAACTTAGATGATTTATATATTTTATTTTACACATAATTATATGTTAAAAATGAAAACATAGTTGTTATTTGAAAAACAAAATTGAGTTATTATATAAAAATACTAAATAAATAAAATTTCCCAACAAAATTAATGGAAAACAGAAAATTCTAATTTTAAAAACTGAAACGAATAATTTAAGATTTAATTTTCTCAAAAAATTAATAAAAACTGAAAATTAAATATAATTTATTTTATCTACCTTAAATGATTTATTTGTTTTATTTTACAATTATGTGTAAAATAAAAACATTATATATTAAAAATGAAAATATATTTACTATTTAAACAATAGTTGTTATTTAAATAAAATATTAAATTAATAAATATTCCCAAAATTAATAAAAATTGAAAATTATAATTATAAAATTGAAAGAGTGATAATTATTGTACAATGTTTGAATGATCTTATTAAATTCAAATAATAATTAAAATTATAAAATTTAAATAAGGATATTATTTAAATAACTAAATAATATTTTAAATAATCAATTTCACTTATATCAATTAATAATTCTAGAAAAACAAATTTCAAAAAAAAAATATTCATTAATAATGTTTTTAAAATCTTAATCTATATTTATTATATATTTAATATACTAAAATTAATATTTATTGTATTTTCAGCAATTATTTATAGTTTTTTATAAATATATTTTCAATAATTATGTATAAATCTATATTTTTTTTTGTTATTTAACATAAAATTTTTAATAATTATTGGATAATAAACTACTGTTATTTAACTTTTTAAATTTAATTTATTATACTTATTATATTTATTGTATTTTTGTTGTACTTTATTCATTGATATTTATTAGAGGTTAAGCTATTATTTGAGATTATAATATTTATTGACTAACTTAATATATTTTTTAGTATTTTTAGTATTTTTTTAATTATTGTAATTATTTTATTTTTATTAGCTATCTATTTTATTTTCATTATCAATATATTTTCAATTATTGTACATTTTTGCTTTAAATTTTTAATAGTTATTGGAGATTAAACTTCTTTTATTTATTAGAGATTAAAATATTAATTTAGATGAAATTAGAAGTGTTGATCACGGCTTGGTTTAGTTCGATTGTAGGCTATTTGGCCAACCAAATTGGCATGGTTAGGTTGGGGAGTTGGTTACCCAAAATCTATTGTGCATTAGTGAAAACCAACTAAATCGGGTTGATTTTTGGTTTGCTCAATTGGTTTAAAAGATTACATTGAAAACTTAATTTTAAATTTTAAAAATTACATTAACATTATTAAAAATAAATTTATAATATAAAATATTTGAGACTAAGAAATATGGAAATTTCCCCCTTTTTTCGTATTAAAAAATTATATTTAAAATATATATATATATATATCTGTGATTAGTCATCCGATTTTGGTCAATTTACAAATGGCCACAGAGAAATTGATCCCAATTTCAACCATAAATATTACAAATTGGACTGGATTTGGTCCAATCCGATCCAGTCCATTACAAATGGATCAGGTCCAAGTTCAATGTCTAGACCGTTCAATCTGTTCAAATTTGTTTTAACTTAGATTGGTTTCAACCCAAACTTAGTCCATTGACACCTATATCTTATCTTATATCAATGGATCAAATATTGGCTTAATCCAGCCCAATCCAATATAAAGTTATCACAGATGGAGCCAGTCCAATCCAATCTAATAAATATTTTGGATTGGATTGGTCCAATACAATATGTCTTGTTGGTCCATCCAAATTGATTTTGGACTGAACGGGATCCAGTCCAAAACTGGTTAAATATCCCTGCAATAAAACATGCCATCCTCAACACAATCAAAAGACCCTAAGGTGATTGCTTTAGGCGGTGTTTGGCATCGATGCTATTGCTCCAGAAAATGGTGACACATCACTGCTCCAGAAAATGGTGGCATGTATGGAACTGTTTTTCCATAAAAATCGGTGCTCCTAACCACGCCTTGGAAATTGAGAAGGTGTGGTCTAGGAAACGCCGAATTCGATGTTTTGTCAATTCGGAGCTCATTGCTGCCAACGAGGACATGTTGTGGCAATGACGTGGACTTCCTATAATGGGTACCAGTGCTGAAAATAAATATGGAGCACTAGTACCAAACAGAAGGTGTTGTTGTTGACCCAGGAAAATTGAGTAAAAAATCACCATAAAATATTACCCTAATGTATATGACTTTGTTTAAATGATACAACCAAAATAGTGCAGCCCCTTCGGATAAGGGTGCAAATGAGATGTGATCCTATTTGGTCAAATTTGGATCTGTCTCCTATTCGGATATTCAGATTGAATCGGATAATATGATTTGATCAGAAATTGGATCGGATTCGAATCACCCCCCTATTCGATCCGAGAAGATCTGATCCAATATATGTTATATATTGTATTTTTATATATATATATATAATATGCTATTTATTTCTTTATAAATATATTATTTATATTGTATTTTTATAAATTTGTTATATTATTTATTTATTTTATAAAAAACATGAATATATATATATATGATGAAAATAGTTAAAAAAATACTTATATTTTTTGTTTTTTCTTTATTTAAATTGTATAGTTTAATTTTCTTTTAATAGTTTATTAATTTTTTAAAGAAAACAACTCGGATCGGATCAGATCCGAAGATCTAAGTTACCGACAGGATCCAAATTCAAAGCGAGACCTATCGGATCTTCGAATCCAACACGAACAGTGTCGGATCAGATTCGGATAACCCTGATTCGAATCCAATCCGATCCATTTGCATCCCTACCTTCAGTTGGAGGGTAAAATGGTAACTTCACTGAGGAATTGGCCACGATGCACCACGTCTGTAATGCCCGTGCATTAATGGCGTGCCGACGAGCAAAGGACCCAGGCCGATCATAGGGAGATCACATTTCCTGTGACCACCATTACAGAACAAAACCGAGACCCCCTGGTGAATTTGCAATATGTTGGTGTTTTATTCAAACACCGGTTCAATGCGATATTTTGTGTTTTTCACCAAACACTGGCGTGTTCAAAAATCACTGGGGGGTTTCAGGTTTGTCCTGTGTTGATGGTCATAGGATGATAGGAAACTTAATCTGGATCACAAGAGCCAATTACCCCCACGGCCAAGGGCTCCTCATCTATAGATAGGCATGTGTCCCGAAGTTTCTCTTCCTTTTTGCATTCTTTACTCACTACTACACACTTCTTACCTCAGAAACCACTTCATACACTCACTTGTGAGTCTCAACTCACAAACAGCTCTTCTTTTTCTCCTATTACCTTGATTGATTTGAGCGTGAGAGACTCCACCCCATGGAAGAACTCTAAAATAACAGCAAAACAATAAGGCTTCGTTTGAAAGAAGTACAAAATCAAATATATAAAATATAAAACCTTAAATTATATATTATTTCGTATGTATTTATACTTTTTCTAAACTAAGGGTTGGTGGTGAAAAGTTATACTTTGATATCTTTGAAAACCAATATTAAACACTAATATAAGAAAGAAAGTAATGGAAACAAATGCAGTTGACCATAGAAATTAAGCACACTATAAAATAACCACCCTCTCTCACCATCAGAAGATCGACAACTTGTCAATCTCTAATATTTAATTTTCAACTCATATCCACCATACACACATTAGATGAATGAAAAACGAAGAAACTAAAAAGTCAAAGAAAGAAATTTCTCTCCCTTAATCCTGAGATAATCCATGTGAATGCACAGATTTGTTGTTTGTATATTCGCACAGATCGTGCTCACATCTAATTTCTACTTTCTTGCTTAGAAAGAAAAAAGTTCTTTCATATTATCAGATATATAACTTATTCACGTCAAATCCTAAACAGCAGTGAGCTTTGAAAACGAAACGGTGAGAAAACTTCTGCTTTAATTTGTTAAATTTTCAACCTATGAGGCTCTAGATTATTGAAACGTGACAAGTAACAACAAAAGATAGTCACAAGTTACAAAATTAAACGTTGTTAAATGTCAATTGGATTTTGAGCAGGTAATCACCATTTTTTATTTCCCTCTTTCCAATCTTGCACAAATTGATCAAACTCTTTGCTTTGCTTATTCACAATTCTGAGTCTTTTTTCTTTCTATTAGGCTCAGTTTGGAAAGAATACAAAAAAATTTAATATCAAATATAAAATTTTACATTCCACATAGTACTTATCCCAAACTGAGCCTTAATTACTTTCTAAGAAAATGTGTGCAAACAAATGAAAATAAGAGTTCCAATCAACCTATTTTATTGGAGGAGATGTTAACCAATCAGATGGAATTTATTAAAATTCATGGGTGAATTTTGATTGGTCAAGACTCTTCACCATGTCTTTCCCACACCATAGGTTTTCCCTTGACTATGTTAATTGTGAGAAGATATAGTCAAGGGGTCGACTATGATATGGGAAAGATATGATATCTGAAAAACTTCTGGCAAAATCAACTGAAATCATTAATGCGATAACTAGCCAATCAGGTGTAGTAAAACCTTATGCCATGTTTCTAAACCTTGTATTTGCACTGTATATATTTGTATTCGCATTCTTCTTACATTTTATAGACCCTTTGGTACACCTTTTAAATGGGTTCTCCAATAAAATAATTACCACGTCATTTTCTTTTTTTTTTTTGTTTTTGCATTTCAAAATTAATGGGAATGATGGTTAAATCTCCTGTTGCCTCTACAACTCCATTTCTTTCTCTCCCCTCTCGTCTGTTGCGGCAAGGTGCAGTGGTTCTCTCTCTCTACTCTCCGATGTCTTCACCCTCCTAGATTTTAAGTCACATAATGTTGGTTCATAGGTTTAAGTACGGTAAATTGTGAAAATTAAACCAGATTCATATACTTTTTTATTTTCTTTCCTCTTCTTCTTCTTGCCATTCATGAATGAGGGGAAAACATGGGGAAGAGAGAGTGGAAGAAGAAAAGAAGTAGATGAGAATGGGTTCAACGGTTCTGTTTGTTTGGTGGTGAGAGATGGGAGACATGGATTGATCACAGCATTAAATCCCACGTACTCTCCCCGTTACTTTGAAGTAGGAATGTGATAATACAAATAGTAAATCCAACCCAATCTCACAAATATCATTTGAATCTGAATTCGTTAGGGATGTCGGATATTGAATCTGATTCAATCTAATTTAATTTCTAAAAAATTAATAAATTATTAAAAAAATATAACAGTTTATGTAAAGAAAAACAAAAACAAAAAAAAAACATGTTTTTTTCAACTATTTTCACCATATATATATATGTACATATTTTTATAAAAAAATAAATAATATAAAAAATTACAAAAGTACAAGCAAAAAACATATTTATAAATAAATAGATAACACATGTAGAGGGGTGATCCCGTTTAAATCAGAATTTTAATCCAATCTGATATGATTGAAAAATGTGACAGGAAAATATCCAAATCCCGGATGTTAGATTGGATTAGATTTAAGGTTCAATTGGTTCACAATCAAAATTGGAATTGAAATGGTTTATTTCCATAGTCTATTTGGTTCAGATAAAAATTAAAATAAGAATTAGAATCAACAGAAATGAGATTTCATTCCAAAGGAATGGTTCCTTGAATAGGAAAATATCATTTCAACATTATTAGAAATGGAATTCCAATTCCGCTCAACCCAATATTTGGAATCGAAATACCCTATTCCAATTCCAATTATGGACCCCTATTTCCGCCAACTGAAGCCTTAATGTAATTGGCCAATAATTGAATGTGATGCAATTATTTGAAAGGTTAAAAGATTTTTAGGCTAGACTTCACCTCAAAATTCTGATTTGAATTACAAACCTACAACAAATCAAAATTATAAAAACCCAACATAATACACCGACATGGGTTTCTTCATAATACACCGACACATTATTAAAAGACGTCATAATACACCGATACATTATTAAAAGACGTCATAATTATGGTCTTTTATGGCAATGATATATACTCGTACTAACAACAACAGCACCCAACGTCAATGTGCGTGGTCTTACCAATCATACATTGATACTGGACTGGTGTTGGGTGACAAAGCAGATCATGATTAGCCCACTATCATCCAAAGATAGCAAACCATCCCAATTCCCAACAAATATAGATTCAGAATAATAAATTCCACGAACCGAGGAGACCGGATCCTCTTCACACGAGGCGCTTCACACCGATCTCACAGGCATACCCTACAATGCATTGGGAATATCTATTGTATTTATGAGTTATAATCGATGGGAGATATTTCTAATGCATTGTGGATGTGCGTGTGAGGCGCCCCTATATGAGGGCAGATCCCATTCTTGCACGGAGGGGTGCCAACAGTACACCAATTAATTATATAGAGCAGAGTGTGAGTCAGTCAAGAACACTGTTCGAACAGCCATCATAGCCTTGCATCCGGAATATCTCCATACTTCTATGCTTTATTTGATAGGGAGATATTCCTAATGTAAGGCTATGATGGCTGTTCAAACCTACTTTGTTCTGACAGAATCCTGATTCGTTATTGTTGACTGGTGATGGTGCGCAATCCGGTCACTCTTAGTTGGCAGTTGCGTGGTTCCTGGGTGGTACTTGAGATGGAGAAGATGAGGAATTCCTGGGGGACTTGTCCGGCGGGAACACTCCGATGCTTAAGTTAGAGCTCTATGAAAAATGCAAGGAGAGTAAAGGGGGCTAAGAGCGTAGATAGCGCGGGTATCAAGAGATTACCTCTGCCCTTTGGGATTGGGGCTACTTATAACAGAACTCTGTCAAATTAGGCTCACCTACCTCCGTCAGGGCAGGTATAACCGCCACTGTCATCCTGCCACAACCGTTACAGCCAGGGCTGAGGTGGCACGTGCGGGGCCATCGTTGCAGGGTACGTACTTGTCAGATGTAAGACATCTTCCAGAGGTAGCGGGCACGACACCGTCTGACAAAAGGCATGATCGCAGCCTTCCAGGTTTGTCAGGTACAGTTGTCAGGCAAGAGATCTTCCTGTGATATGTCGAACTGCTCTTCCGCGAGCTACCCTGTACCGAGCTACACTACAAGTGGCGAGCTACACAAGCAGCACTGACCCAAAGTGTCTCTACCTCAGGGTGTCTAGAGGCAGATCGGGGTGTTCCTTTTTTGGGAGTGGCCTAGAACCCACTGGGGGGAGCTCGGGCATTAGGAAAAGTCAGGGGGCCCTGAGCTCAGAGGTAGCTCGGAGCGTCTCAGCCTTGGGAAGAAGGTGCAAGTCAGACGACTTCAGCGAGTAGCCTAACCTGCCGAGTTGCCAGATTAAACTCGGTGAGCCCTTCCCATCGAGTTGCGGCTATGCTTGTTGTGCTGTCACGCTGAGTCATCGCTTAAGCAAGGTCACACCCACGTGTCCCCGTGCTACGAGGTCGGGCCAAATCACCCACCATCAATTTCCCCCCACTCCCTGTGCTGGAGGTGTTGACCTAGTGCGGGGAGTTCATGATGCACCGGGTGGATTTGGCTTCGGTACTCATGCCACTCTGTCGGGTGATTTGCCTGGCTAGACCGGTCCAGTGTCCGGCTCAATCAAAAGAAACCTGGGCCGCGTTCGGCTTACGCGCGAATGTCACACAATTTGGACTTCGCGACGCCAAAAAACGTGCTAAACTGATTTCACCTCGAGGAGCCCACAGCCAATTTCTTTGTGAGCCGTAGGATCGTCTTAATCTCAACCGTCAACGCCCGGATACAATGGCTATAAATAGTGGGGGACCCAGGTCATTTTCTTCGCCACAAAGTCTTCAGCGTCTGTATTGAGCTTGCGCCTGAGGTTCCCACCTCGGGTCTTCTAGTTCAGTCATTTCCTCAATTCGGTTGCGCCTTTTATGGTTAGTCCCCGAGCTTCCTTTCCTTTTCCAAATTTTCTTTTTTCTTTCGTGCTTTCATGTCTAGTGTAGACAGTCTCATAGACGAGCCCAAGGTGGGTACCTCGGCTCAGGGTGCCTCCTCTGCCGCCCAACCGTCTGAGGTACAGGTGGCTTCGGGCCATCTGGCATCCACCTCCCACCGAGGTCGGGTGCCAGATCAGTTTGGCCCTTCCACTATGACTCTGGAGAGACTTCGAGATCTCATCTAGAGGTTTCACCTTCCTAGGGAGTATTCTTACAGCCTTCCTGCCGGCGATTTCCCATGGGAGCACGGTCTTGATGATATCGTGATCTTCAGGGAGCAACTGATCGCCGGACTATGTCTCCCTCTTCACCCCCTGATCGTTGAGGTGCTGGGGCGCGTAACGTGGTTGGGACCATTTCCCTCTGTTTTGACTACGCCTTCCCTATAGACTTAGACATTCTTTGTAGCATCCTGTCAATAAAGAAAAGCGCTACGGGCGTTCTCCCCAGGCACAGGCAGACCTACTACCTGTCTCCCCACCTGGGCTTTAAATTAATGCACAAGCTCCTGAGTAAAGTCCCGGCCTGGAAGCGGGTAGGTTTGTCTTTACTTCGGCTTTTTCGTTTACATACTCACTTCAGAGTTACTAACGCTGAGCTTCGCTGTAGGTCCCATGGAGGCGGAGAAGATAGAAAGTCAGAGGCTCTTCCACCAGATGAAGAGGAAGAAACGTGTAGCCAAGAAGGCGCGCGTCGAGTCTCCGCAGACTCCTACTGAGGCCCAGCCTCCACAGGTTCCGGCTTCGGAGCCCGAGCTCCCCGACGCTCCCCCTGTGATCAACTTGGAGGGAGACATGGCGCCTCAGGAGCCCAGGGTGGCGGCAGAGCCCAGGGTGGCGGCAGAGCCCAGGGTGGCGGCAGAGCCCACTACTAAGCCTACCGAGGCTGCTGCCGGGGGTGCTACTGAAGCTGGTGTTGAGACTCGCCCTGCAGAGGCTACAGCCGAAGCTCGTCCTGTTGATGTCGTCATTGAAGCTTCTGAGGAGTCCACCCACGGAGTAGAGATGGCGGTATCCAACTCGGGGAGTCAGGGGGAGAGTCCAAGCATTCTGAGCCCCCAGTGCAGCCTCCAGAAGAGTAAGGAGGCTGCATACCCAGAGGAGGTCACAGACTGGGCTGATCTCACTCCTGGTTAGCTCGGTGCCCGAGTTGCTACTCATACCATGGTGGTGAGTTCCTTACGAAAGATTCTCTTTCTTTTTTCCTTCTCTTTTTTTCTCTTTTTTTTTGATTGGTCTCCTTTTTGTAGGTGAACTCAGCCATGCGCGCCTTGACCCTTCAATCTGATCGGCACCTAAAACAGGCTCTGGAAGCTGAGGAGTCATCCCGCACAGCCCATGCCGAGCTGAGGGCAGCTCGTGGTCAGATCCACCGCTTGCAAAGTGATGCTTCAGCTCAGAAGAGCTTCGTCGAGGTACTGTTGGCGGAGAAGAGTGAGCTGGCTCGAGATAAGGACAGATTGAGGGCCGAGGTGAACGGGTTCAAGGTTGGCCAAGAGGCCTTGAGGCTCGAGGTGGACAGCCTCAAGGCATATCGGGATGCTCTGAAGCTCGAGGTGCAGGGCCTCAAGGAAGCGAAGGGGAAATTAGAGCACGAGGTAGAGTACCTCAAAGATGACATCAAAGAGAAGACCGAGATCTTCGAAGGTGCCCTCAAGGAGATAAAGGTCCAGGCTATCATTGACTATGTCAAGTCTTCAAAGTTTGACGACGTGATGATCGAGGCCTACCGTAAGGGCTTCAAGCTCAGTCGGTGGTTAATCAGGCACACCAACCCTGGTCTTGATACGAGTGCCATCACCACTTCGCAGATCACTGATGACATGGTGCGTCAGTCAGCGGATGATCCAGACTCCAAGGATGAAGGGGCCGATGAGGATGCAAAGGCCACCGATTCGGCTGATGCCTCTGAGGAGGTCCCGAGCAAAGGCGATGAGCCTCCGAAGTAGTTCAGTCCCTGTACCCCGAGCCTTCGAGCTTGGTTTTTGTTTTCTTCCTCAATCCTTGTAAAAAATTTTGTAGAATTAATGAAAGTACATGTTTCGTACGGTTTTCTTTACTGTTCTCCGGACTATTTATTATATATATATATATATATATATATTTTACAAGTAGACTTCATACGTCGGGGTGGACACAGTAAGGCGGCGCCGAGGTCTCTTACCAGCTCGGCTTCTTGGCTCTTAAGCCAGGTGGGGGTGAGTTACAGTCTATACACCTATGCCGAAGGGGCGGCTGGTCTTCATGTGTTGTCGAGGTTCATGTCAGCTTGGCGTTTCGGTCCTTGGGCTCTGAGTGACCCGTGGTCTGCTCAGTGGCTACAGGTAATACTGCCTCAGATTGACAATATTCCATGCCTGAGGTACTCGTTTCCCTTTAAGGGTTTCAAGCTCGTACGTTCCCTCCCTGAGCACTCATTTCACTTGGTAAGGTCCTTCCCAATTAGGTCCGAGCTTGCCAACGCCGGGCTTAGGTACCATAACTTTACGAAGGACAAGGTCATCGACGCGGAGGTTCCGCTTCTTGACCCTGGCGTTATAGTACCAAGCTACTCTTTGCTAGTAGGCTGCAGTCCTGATGTACGCGAGGTCCCTTACTTCGTCGAGTAGATCGAAGTTGGTACGTAGCTCATCTTCATTTGTCTTGTCATTATATGCTTCCAGTCGCAGCGTAGGTACTTCGATCTCTGCCGGGATAACTGCTTCGGTGCCGTAGGTGAGGTTGAAGGGAGTCTTTCCTGTGGCGGTTTTCTCCGTGGTTCGGTAAGCCCATAGAACACTGCGTAGCTCGTCTGACCACAATCCTTTGGCTCGGTCCAAACGTGCCTTCAGTTCGCGGAGGATGGATCTGTTCGTGACTTCTTCTTGATTGTTTGCTTGAGGGTGTGCGACTGAAGTGAAATTCTATCGGATCCCCATGTCTTGGCACCAGTTCTGGAATTTGATGTCATTGAACTGCTTGCCATTGTCAAAAATTAGTACCCGAGGTAACCCGAAGTGGCACACAATGTTCTTTCAAAAGAAGTTTTGGACGTTCCAGGTTGTGATTGTTACGAGAGGTTCAGCTTCTACCCACTTGGTGAAGTAATCCACTGCTACTACTAAGAACTTCCTCTCGCCTGTCACTGGCGTGAACGGTCCAAGCATGTCGATGCCCCATTGTGTGAAAGGCCACGGGCTGGTGAGATACTTGAGGTCGGCAGCGGGCTGATGGTGGATGTTGGCGTGCTTCTGGCATTTGTCACATTTTCTGACGAACTCAACAGCGTCCGCTTTCATCGTTGGCCAGTAGTACCCCTGTCGTAGTGCTTTTTGGGCAAGGGCCGTGCCCCCCAAGTTACCGCCGCACAGACCCTCATGAATATCGCGAAGTTCAAGCTCGGCTTCGGAAGACCGCAAGTAGCGCAGGTAGGCGACCGTGTTGGATCTTCGGTACAGTCGTCCATCTATTATGACGTATTCGGCCGCTTGGCGCTCTACCCTTCTGGCCGCATTGCGATCTGCAGGGAGGGTCCCGTGCAACAAGAAGCTCGCGATCAGGTCAATCCAGCTCGGCTCTGCTTGAACGACGGGAGCGACCTCCTCTGCCCCCCCGAGAATGCTAGGCCAAGGCAGGTCCTCTATGTACACGGTTCTCATGGTGATATCGTTTGTGCTGGCTAACCGGGATAGAGCGTCGGCCTCAGCGTTCTCCGACCTCGGGATTTGCCGGATGAAGTGTGACTGGAAGTTGAGCAGAGCCTCTCTTACTTTGGCTAAATAGGCAATCGTGGTTGGATCGTGAGTTCCATAATCTCCTGTGACTTGGTTGACTACGAGGTGGGAATTGCTGCAGATGATGATATGGTTGGCTTTTACTTCTCTGGCTAAAGCTAGCCCGGCTATCAACGCTCCATACTCCGCTTCATTGTTGGATGTTGCGAACTCGAAGCGTAGTGCGTACTCCAGTTTTGTGCCACTTGGGCCATGCAGAACTATTCCGGCTCCGCTGCCCTACTGGTTCGAGGAGCCATCTATGTGAAGGATCCAGGGCTCCTCATCCCAGTTTGCACTTGGCCTAACTAGGAGAGATGTCGCAATGGCTACTACCTCACGGGGCTCGGACTCAACTGGCTTGGGAGCTCCGGGCTTGCTCGAACTGGGGGCCTCGTGCTCAACCGGCCTGGGGACTTCGGAGCTGAAAGTGCACTCTACAATGAAATCTGCTAAGGCTTGGGCCTTAATAGCAGTTTGCGGCTTGTATTG
>NW_010729098.1:473270-506915 GCF_000365185.1 Nelumbo nucifera
TGCAGCTAGGATCTCGAACTGGTTCTCCAGAAGTGGGGCTTCGAACTTCGATTGCTAGGGTGACGTAGGCCTGGCAAGTTGGGATCCTCCTGACCTGATTGCCCGCAGCGAGACCGGAGTGGCTGGTCTTTCCTTCCTGCAGCGGGAGGAGGCTTGGCTCTTAGGGGGGTTCTGGGAAGCCTCTTCTTGGCGAGAAGGGCGTACATTCTGGCGGCGAGGCCTAGTTTGTCGCGAGGCCGGGTGCCGAGGAGGGAGCTGAGGCTGAGGCTGAGGCAGCTGAGGGAACTGCTGCTAATAGTGATATTGAGAGACTTGGTGCAGCAATTGCTACTGGTAGAGCTGAAATTGCTCAAACTGTTGCATCTTGGCTTGCATGGCCCGCATGGACTGCACCAGGTTGTCGAGCTGGCTCTGGCCTGTCGTCGAAGGGACGATAGAAGCTCAATGAAGGTTGTCCCGACCGAGAAAGGTAGAGGGACGCTTAAGGGTGCCGTTACTTGCGGCACGTTCAGGCTGGGGACTCCATCCGCGGAGAGGGGAATAGTGAACTGCCCAATACAGACCACGGGAAACTGGAGTTGTTCCCCGGTGATGTCCATCTCCATCCTGCGTCCGGCGTTGCTTGAAGAAGCCATGGGTGCTAAGTCTTAGAAAGGAGTTGCAAAAACTAAGGGGAGGCTTTTGAAGCGTATCCCACAATTGGCGCCAAATGATGGTGCGCAATCCGATCACTCCTAGCTGGCAGTTGTGTGGCTCCTGGGTGGTACCTGAGATGGAGAAGATGAGGAATTCCCAGGGGACTTGCCCGGCGGAAACACTCCGATGCTTAAGTTAGAGCTCTGTGAAAAATGCAAGGAGAGTAAAGGGGGCTAAGAGTGCAAATAGTGCAGGTATCAAGAGATTGCTTTGCCCTTTGGGATTGGGGCTACTGATAATAGAACTCTGTCAAATCAGGCTCACCTGCCTCCGTTAGGGCAGGTATAACCACCATTGTCATCCTGCCGCAGCCGTTTCAGCCAGGGCTGAGGTGGCACGTACGGGGCCGTCGTTGCAGGGTACGTACTTATCAGATGTAAGACATCTTCCAGAGGTGACGGGCACGACACCGTCTGACAAAAGATGTGGTCGCAGTCTTCTAGGTTTGTCAGGTACAGTTGTCAGGCAGGAGATCTTCCTGTGATATGCCGAACTGCTCTTCCGCGAGCTACCCTGTACCGAGCTACCCTACAAGTGGCGAGCTGGTTGTGGCGAGCTACACTGAGTTGTCTGGAAGTGGCAAGCTGCCTGTGGCGAGCTACACCAGCGGCACTGACCCGAAGTGTCTCTACCTCGGGGTGTCTAAAGGCGGGTCGGCGTATTCCTTTTTTAGGAGTGGCCTAGAACCCACTGGGGGGAGCTCGGGCATTAGGAAAAGTCAGGGGGCCCCGAGCTCGGAGGTAGCTCGGAGCGTCTCAGCCTTGGGAAGAAGGTGCAAGCCTGACGACTCTCGGCGAGTAGCCTAACCCGCCGAGTTTCTAGATTAAACTCGGTGAGCCCTTCCCACCGAGTTGTGGCTACGCTTGCTATGCTGTCATGCTGAGTCAACGCTTAAGCAAGGTCACACCCACATGTCCCCGTGCTACGAGGTCGAGCCAAATCACCCTCCATCAACTGGTTTCATGAGGGGAAGCAGTGGTCAGTGGTCGCCTAATTACTAATTATATTGCTTGGGTTAGACGACCCTCTCATCCGATGCTTGTAATATTGGACTTTTGTTTTTGTTGGAGTGGATTATGATGGATGAGCTTTGGATTCTTTCAAATATCTATCCCTGGAGTTAAATGTTTTTTTTGGATAATAGCACATCGGGGCAACTTTTGGGCTCTAATATCAATACTTTCAAACCACCAGCGCTGCCACCACCTTTGTCTCCACCCACCTCTGGCAACATTATCGGAGGCAAAGGTGGGCGAAGATAGACAGAGGTGTTGTCGGAGGCGGTGGTGGACGGCAGTGGGCGGCAGCAAGCGGCAGAGCTATGAATAGACTGCAAGAGGAAGAAGATGAATAGTGATTCTGCCCTTTATTGATATTATTTTCAAAAGTTAACCTATTTTTTATTTTTTGTAAATATTACTTTTATTGATATTAGGGCCCAAAAGTTGCCCTTATATGCTATTAAACCTTTTTTTTCTTTTGTTGAAGTCGACAAGCACATAGAAACTGCTTTGCTTAGTTTTCCTATTTGATTCATACCAACTAGTTTCTTGCATTATGGAATGCCCCTTAGTTAGGACATACGAAAGGCAATGGGTGGGCTCAGTGTCGGGCATCCCCAAGTAAAAATCCCCTACTCCATCCCTAATGGCGAGGCAGGTCACCCCTAGGGATGCAAAGTGCAAATAGATCAGATTTGATTTGAATTAGGGTATATCTGAATCTGTTCCGATTTGATTCAATTCAAATTTTGAAAATTTTAATAAATAATTAAAAAATAAAGCATAAAAAATTATATAAAGAAAAAAATAAAAAAATAAAAGTATTTTTCAACTATTTTCATCATATATATTAATATATACATGCCTTTTTATAAAAAATTTATAAAAAAATTCAATATAATCATATTTATAAATAAATATCTTAATAAATTTATTAATATATACATGTCTTTTTATAAGTAAATATGTTTATAAATATATACATATATATTGGTCAGATTGGATCCTTTCAAATCGGATAAGGGAGTGATTCGAATCTAATCCAATTTCCATTTGTGTTCGATTATCCAATCTAATATGAAAATCCAATTGAGGTTTATCCAAATTCGACAAAAAATAGGATCAAATTCGGATTGGATTGTCCATTTGCACCCCTAGTCACCCCTTCCCTGTTGGGAATAGGGAATTCTTGAATTTTCCCCTCCTCGAAACAATCACTTAAAAATGGATCAAATTTAGAGAGGTTTTTACAAATAGAATCATGGGAATTTGGGGGTATTTAATAAGTGGAATTACGGGATCTTAAGATTTTAGGAATTTGGAATAAGTTAAAAAATATTTAAAAATTAATATCAATCTCAAGATTATTTAAAAATTTACCATCAAATTGGGGACAGATTTGAGTAATTATATGCAATGCAAAAATATTTTCTCCATCTCCATTTAAAATGAGTAAAACCTGCCCTTTGGGGCAAATTGGGATCTGCTCCTCACATGCCACACCTCACACCGATCTCACCATCACATCTCACCCTGTATTTGAAAATCTCCCCATGAATAATAAATACAAGTACAGGAGATGTTGGCAATGTACAGCCAGTCAGCCAATAGACCTATTAAAATTTTGGCAAAAGACAAGCCCGAACCCAGCCCATGAATAGGTCTAACAGCCAAAAAAAAAATATATGTTGTGAGGTAAATGTGAGGCGCACTCTAAAAGGAGAACAGATCCAGACTCCTTTGGGGCAGGTGGTGGCCTGTGTTATAAAACATCCCTACACTTAGGCTCTAATCGTTAGCCATGTGTAGGGATATGTCTACTTTCTCATGCCTCAAACCCAAGAGGTCAAGATGAGAAATTGGCTTCCAAGTGGCTTTGTTTCAACTAATAAATTTCCATTATTTTAAGGTAATTTCCTAGAACGTCCAAACACATGAGAAAGAATAATATGGTAAAGAGCAAAGCACGGCATTAAAATGAGTGGCATGGTATGGGGCCACTCATATCTAATTCGATCCGGATCTCCTGCCCACAAAAAATTTGTCCAAATTACTTAATATTGCAGTCATACATACAAAACATTTCTCAGAGTTCTTGTCCGGTCGTCTAATTCATGCCGGCCCCCTCCTTTTCGTCGACGCTTTATTACTTATAGCCGCCGGCCGCCCTCTTTGGTCTTCTTCCTTTTGGGTGCTCTTTATAATTTGCACACAAATTGTTCTATAAATTACCAAAGCGGTCGTAATCGATTGGATCATCATCGACTGTTACGTGTGTTGGTCCAGGCCAAAAGTGCGTGTCTTTGGGCGAGGCTGAGCCCATTCTTTTGGACTTTTCTCAAGTTTCAAATCCGGATCTGTTTGGCAGAAATTTTGTGTGTTTCGACTTTCGAATATGCTACCTGAGATATGGTTTTTTTATTATTTAAGCTTACATCTTTCCGAATTTTTACCAAACACAGTTTCTAAAAGGTACAGCTCAAAACACCAGAAGTGGCATCCTCCTCAAATCACTCCCAAACGGGTACTAAAACCCCACCCCACCCCACCCCACACAGCTTCAAATTGTCCACAATACAAATCCAAATATATTTGGCTATTTGCCCTCTCACGATGCGCTTGGAGCCTTGGGCGGACCTTCAATCAGGCCAAAGCTTGCCAAAACCAACTTCTCTGAACCATTCTTGTGTCATTGTGTCGGTTTGACTTATTTTGGGGTTTCAAACGCTCAATACGGCTACTACCACCAATTGACCAATTCATGAGATGCCACGCTATCTTAATTACTTATACATGGGTCCCACGTAATCGGAGCTGATGTGGCATACTGTGATTGTTACACATAACGGAGGCCGATTTCAAATATGTGTACCGTGTACAACAAAACCAATTGCTCAAAACAACGTTACCTTAATTAGTACTGATCAAAGCTGAAAAGCTTCCAAAGAAGCTTGAACCTTGAAACCACCGGCCATAAGGGAGATGTTTTCAATGTGTTCAGACCTTTAGTGGGATTGGACCAACCCTCTATCAATTTCATCTCATCATAAGGTTAGGACCCATCATAAAAGTGGGATCCGTCGTATATAAGATGAATAGTGTGAGATCACGTTAGGAGCGTTTCGTTAGTAGAACTGTAGAAGATTCTTACACAGCCAAATTTCGATCTGATACCGACCAAATGCTTCCAACATGCTCCAACGGGTCATTTCAGTTATACATTGATATTGATACAGTGTTGGGAGCGTTTTGTTAAGAATATCCCTACCCTGGCCGTGGTGAGCCCGTGAGGCTAATCTCTCTCAATTTAAAATTTTCACAACTTGAGTTGGTGAGCACGGTACTGTTTGGATTTGTACGAGAATGAGATATGAGAAAACTCTTCAGACTTGAGAGTCCCAACTCTACATCCGTTACGTGTATTCGGTCAACAAAATAATTTCAATTTTTTTTAAGGATTTATATTTCATTGAACAAGGCAGTGGACCCCATCGACAACCATTCAGAACCGTCCGATTTCAACTTCTTAGCATCTGTGGTTGTATCCATCGCGGCAAATTCCTATTTCCTATTTTTTTTTAATCCAATAATTGACAATGATGTCACGGCACGTCGGCACACAACGACGGCACAAAATATAAAGGGCAATTGAACGTGTCCATGTTCGTAATTCCATTAAAAACAAGGGGCATTGTCATATAAATAATAAATTAAACCTAAATTTAATAAACCCACCAAACACCGTCTCTTTCTTTTCCTTGTTTACTCCACTGCTCAAGAACTTCATTCAGATCTCTCTCGCCTGCGCCTGCGACAAAGCGGCTTCTTCTCTTCTGCTGCTTCCGCTGAAAATGGCTGCCCACCTTCTGCATCGACTACTCTTGCTTTTATTAACCAAAACATTGCTCCTCCGATCAGCTTTCGCCGTGGATTTTGTCTTCAACGGCTTCAGTTCGTCTGATCTTTTATTCTATGGCACCGCGACTCTCGAATCCCGTCTGCTCGTCCTCACAAACACTACCGCCTTTACCGTTGGTCGAGCGCTTTACAATTCTAAGATACCCACGAGGGCCCCCAACACGTCCGCTATCCTCCCCTTCTATACCTCCTTCATCTTCTCCATCGCTCCAAACAACGGCCAACTCTCCGGCCACGGCATCGTCTTCATCTTCGCTCCTACCGGCGGAATCAATGGCACCACCTCTTCTCAACATCTCGGCTTCGTTAACCATACCAACAACGGCAACCGCAATAATCACTTGTTCGGCATCGAATTTGATGTATTCAAAAATCAAGAGTTCAACGATATCAATGATAACCACATCGGCGTCGACGAGAACTCACTCACGTCGAAGACCGCCGAGCCGGCCGGTTATTGGGCTGAAGATATGAATAGCCGAAACGGGACCTTTCATGATTTGACGCTCAACAATGGCGTCAACTATCAAGTATGGATTGATTACTCGGATCTGCTTAATGTCACTATGGCCCGAGCCGGAATGAAAAGGCCTCAGCGGCCTTTGATTAGTACTCCTGTCAACCTCTCCGACATTCTCCTGGATGAAATGTATGTTGGTTTCACTGCGGCGACGGGACGGTTAGTTGAATACCATAGGATTCTTGCTTGGAGCTTTAGTAATTCGAATGCTTCCATCGGGGATTCCTTGACTACTTTGAATCTGCCATCATTTGTTCCTCCCAAGAACTCTGTTTTTCGTTCCAAAGGATTCATTGCGGGGATTACAGTGGCGGTTCTCTTTGTTCTTGCCTGTTCTGCGGTGATATCTCTACTTTTGGTTAAGAGGAGGAGGAGGAAGGTAAGGGAGAGAGCGGAGATGGAAGATTGGGAACTGGAGTATTGGCCCCATCGGATGAATTATCAGGAGATTCACACGGCGACAAAGGGGTTCTCGGAAGAAAACGTAATTGGGGTTGGAGGGAATGGGAAGGTCTATAAAGGGGTTTTGACAGGAGGAGCCGAGGTTGCTGTGAAGCGCATTGCCCACGAGACTGATGAAGGCATGAGAGGGTTCTTGGCTGAAGTATCGAGTCTGGGTCGACTGAAGCACAGGAACTTAGTTGGGCTGAGAGGTTGGTGCAAGAGAGAGAAGGGGAGTTTGATGTTGCTGTATGATTATATGGAGAACGGGAGCTTGGACAAGAGAGTGTTTGAATGTGAGCAGAGTATGATGTTGGGTTGGGAAGATAGGGTGAGAGTGTTGAAGGATGTGGCCGCTGGGGTCTTGTACTTGCACGAGGGATGGGAGGCTAGAGTCTTGCACAGAGACATAAAGGCCAGTAACGTATTGCTCGACAGAGATATGAATGGGAGGTTGGGAGATTTCGGGTTGGCTCACATTCACGGACATGGCCAGATGGCTAGCACAACGCGTGTGGTCGGAACTGTGGGCTACATGGCTCCCGAAGTGGTTCGCAGCGGCCGGGCGTCTGCACAGACTGACGTATTTGGGTTTGGAGTCTTGATTCTTGAGGTTGCCTGCGGGCGGAGACCCATAGAGGAAGGGAGACCACCTCTGGTTGAGTGGGCATGGGGACTAATGGAGCGAGGAGAGTTGCTGAATGCGATGGACGAAAGGCTGAGGGCCGTGGGCGGGTTCGACGCTGAGGAGGTCGAGAGGGTGCTTCATTTGGGATTGCTGTGTACATACCCTGACCCCCGGGCTCGGCCGACGATGAGGCAAGTAGTGAAGGTGTTGGAGGGTACGAAAGAGGCAGAGGAGTCTGAAGGAGAAGGGATGGAGGTATATCTGCTTGGCAAGATGAAATCGGCTCCAATGTGGCCTAGTTATAGTAGCTCCAGCGGTGGAACTGGAAGCCACCCCACCTTTGAGGAGATTCGACAGTCGATCTCATCTTCCATGTCTCTCCCTGATTCCGACGTCATTTTGGTGGGTCGATGAACGATTTGTTCAGGCCAAGAAGCTGCACCGATCAAGCTCCTGTTATTATTGTATCGTCAAAGAAACAAATCAATAGAATTGATTTTTGGCTGAGAAGCGACACTCGAAACAGAAAACTCCATTGATCGAGAGCATTGATTTTTGAACTTTTGAATTTGTTTGTGGGGGACGATTTTGATTTACATTTTTTTTTCAGGTGAAGATGATATTCATACTTGTAGATGTAAATATCACATGTAAAGAACAGAAGAGCTGAGCTTATATGGATTGTGAGATAAATCATTGAATTTATTAATTAATTCATAGAATGAGATTAATGTCATTCCCATGCCATCTGTTCTATGTAGATTTTTGTTCTGATACTGAAAGCATGTTGGCTCTGTTTCTCAAGGAATGAAGCAGAGCAGAGCTGAAAAAGAAAGCCCTGTATTGCGTATAGGATAAAAACACGGAAGAAAAAGGAGCCACAAGGTGCTTGGTTGGTGTGGTTACATATACTGGTAAATAATGGTATCCTTATCCATTTTTAGTTTGACTTTTAAAGAACGTGAGACCTGCCAACTTATGGTGATGATGTGAAAAATTGGTGGGAAAACATAATGTCTTGAGTCAGTGATAAGTAAAAAGAAACATAAATTCTTTTCATCAAGAACAAGAAAAAAAAAAAAAAAACAAATTCGTTCTTAGGTCCGTTTTGGTTTAAGTGGAATGGGAAATGATTAGGGCGGATTTTACCCTACAATGATATTGTGGCACATGTCATCTCCGAATAAATAGATGAAACTTAGACACCACTTAAGTGATGATTTGGAGTTTCATATCGTGGCTTGTTTTTACTCCAACCTAGTGACCTGTCTTTACCATCGACCTGGCGACCTCGATCGTAACTTAGGTCGGCTTGCAGCACCTCGTCTAGGGTCAGCCTGTACCACCTCATCACCGGTCGAAGTGACCTTGACACGAGGAGCGACCTCTCTCGAGGGCTTGCCGACCTGACCGGGGACCAGGCGATGACCTGCGAGATGTGCTCGCCGACAAATTTGGCATGCATATCCCAATGCTCCTACGTTTCTCGGAAGTTGGCCCACGTACCGAATGTTCCAGAGGATGATCAACGTGCATGGTGGTTACCTTTGAGGATCTTGGACCGGTTAGGCACAAACTCTCGGAAATCTTGGATGTGGTGCGTGAGTCCCACACCAAACAATGCCTATATAAAGGCACCAACCCCAATGACACAAGGAGGAGGCGAGTAAGCACATTCTATCTCTTATACTTTCTGATTTTTTAGCGCGCGATCTACTACGAGAGTACTAACTTAATCATCGGAGCAACCTCGCCGGGTTAGCCACCTTACATCCTCTAACATCGATTCCTTGCAAGTTTCTCTGAAGAGCTACCCAACTCGGCACCCAATCTACCCCCCAACTCGGCCTAATCAGCTCGACATCCAAGTCTTCATCCAGCAAAAATCCTCCACTTCAGCCTCTGAGTTATCGGCCACTTGGAAATAATCCGAACAATAGGGTGCTACCAAAAACCCCTTCATCAGGAACCTAAATCATAATCAAAATCCTTTGAAATCTGAATCTGAATGATTTATTCTCATAGTCTATTGATTCAGACAAATCGGAATAGGAAGTGAAATAATTTGAATGGAATTTTATTCTCAAGGGAGAGGGAGGGCCATTCTTCAATATCAAGAATGGAAATGAGATTTCGAAATGTTCCATTCCAGTTCTGATTCTACATTCTTGTTTCAGTATTACCATTCCCTCTAGACTCTAAATTGATTTGTATAAACTAAGGATCAATTGCGGGGATAGCTCAGTTGGGAGAGCGTCAGACTGAAGATCTGAAGGTCGCGTGTTCGATCCACGCTCACCGCATTAATTCTTTTTAAATGTCTATGTACAATAGAAATATTTGAACTCCTTCCAACCCACAGCCCATCCCCAACCCATAACTAGGGATGCAACTTAGGCAGGTGGATCGGGTTGAAAGTAAATCCAGGCCCACTCCTGAATGTGAAACTTTGGATAGCCCAAGTTTATCAATCCCAACCAAATTTCGGTTGGGATCGGGTTGGGCCAGATTAATTGGGCTTGGGTGAATTTGAAAGAATTAATGAATATATATATACCGTCATCTTTTATCGGGCCTTATGACCCAATTTAAACTCATGTAAGGTTGGGTTCAGGTTAGGCCTGTCCAAATTGCACCACACCCCTTCCCCCCAAAACCCTGGGCAGGTGGGATTCAATATGAAGTATCTGCTGCAGCCCACCAGAGATCTTACCATTACCAGCTAGCCATCTGGCACCTTGCATATTTCTAAATATAAGATGTGGAAACTACTGGAAGGAGGTGTACCAAATCAGAAAAAAAAAAAAAAAGTAATAATACTAAGCATCTTCGTTGTTTTCTAAAAGACCTGGACTGAGTCATTAACATCTAGTCTGTTAATGTTGAATTCGGATCACCTACCAATAAAATACACGTTCCATCTCTACCAATTTGATCTTACACCACACATCTCATACATCGTGAATCTCACTTGTATAGTGGATCTCAGTCTCATGATGAGATGTGCAGCGTTAAATCAAATTGGTAGAAGATTAAAACGTGTTCTATTGGCAGATGATCTCAATTCGTTAATTTGATAGGACAAAGCAAAATTAGCAAACTGAACAAGTGCCTCAGTGTAACGGCATTCGACCCCTTTTGATTTAAACAGGACGGTCACTATTGATGGTGAACTGAAATGAACCATCATCCAGTATCGACTACGCCTGTTTGACCTTAGAAGTTAACTTTGGTCTTCGCCCAAAAGCTTTGACTTCATTTGCATTTGAAAATGATATAGCGTTGTATAATTCACACGGTCACGGTGTAGTTGAGACATGGAGTTGGGGTTTTGACAGTCAGCCACAGGCGGCAGGCGGCAGGCTGCAGGCTTATCTTGAACGGTTAAACCAATTTGGTGGACCGGTGCTTGATTTCTAGAAGAAGAAACCCCAGGCCCGTTCAAAGTTGAGTCTTGTGTTGTGGCATTATCATTGGAGCTGGGCTTGGCCGCTTGGACCATGTTCTTTTATATGGAGAATAATCTTAGGTTGGGCTTGTGAAAGACCTAGACCCAGTTCATATCTTGCAGCTTGCCACTGACAGTGCCGAGTACTGAGTATTATTTTCAACTTGCCTTGACCCGGCTGGTTGAATCATTTCAATCAGTGCTTTCAAAACCAGACCCGAAAAACTGGAAAGCTGTTACTTGATTGGTTCCATTTAGGGGTGTTCATTATACGATTTAAACCGCAAAACCAAATCAATCTTGTGGTTTGGTTCGGTTTGAGAATTTTTTAAATTGCGGTTTGTGATTTTGGTTTGGTTTATTGAATTTTATAAATCGAACCAAACCGTAAACCATAAACTGGAATTTTATATACATATATATAATATGGATTATATGATATATAAATATTATATATAATATATCTAAATGGAATGCGTAAAATTATAAATAAATAATTAATGAACTCTTTATTTTATAATAAAATAATAAATAAAAGTTTTAAGTTTTAATTTTTAGGAGAGCTATTTGGGATTTCTAATTGGGTAAAGCCCAAAAGAATCATAGAATAGTATAAAGTCCCCAAACCGTATTAGAAACTGCACCAAACCTTAATAAAACGGTTTGGTTTGGTTTGGCTTCCATACCAAAATGGCTTGGTTTGGTTTAAAAATATCTTAAACCATAATTTACCGATTTGGTATGAAATCTTCTCCAAACCGCACCGAACCGGATCGTGAACACCCCTAGTTCCATTTCACCCCAAACCAATTTTTTGGCCAAAAAATGTTGATTTGGTCAGTGAACTGCTAACCTAGGTAGTCAAACTGTTGACTCGAACAACGGGTCGTCTGTTTAGACCATATGGTCGAACAATTCAACCCAAGAACCGGTCCCCAGAACAATTTCCTATCCGATCCATTTTTAAAAACCTTGATTTGAATTATCACCTTGCCTTGGTTCCATGTCTGGATTTCCTAAAACCTAGCATTTGGTAAAAAAAATGTTGACCTTGTAAAATTCATCTAATTTAGGTGGTTGAACTGTTGACCCATCCAACCCGAGCACCAGGTCACAAGTTGTACACTCAATCAATATATGTACAAACATTTAGAGACCATAACTTTGTGTTCAATTGTTTAATTGTGGCATTTTTTTTTATTTTGGATAACTTTTTTGAGATCTATGCATCTTTCAATGCCTTACCCACTATTTTCTCCTAAAAAACCCTTTCTTTTCAGCATCAAATTGCAATTTTAAAAATAAAAATTAAAACTATATATATATATATACCCCATCATTCAGACACATGGCCTTCTCATTTTTCTTGAAATCTAGACACGTGGCATTTTCTGAGAATTTGTTGTTAAAGCCCACAACCCACTACCACCATTTAGACAAGTGGCCTTCTCATTTTTTGGAAAGCTAGACACGTGGCAATTTCTGAGAAATTCCTGCTAAAGCCCACACCCCACTACCACGCTACAACCCCCCACCATTCAGACATGTGGCTTTCTCATTTTTCTAGAAAGCTAGACACATGGCATTTTTCAGAAAAGTTATTGCTAAAGCCCATAACTCACTACCACCATTCAGACAAGTGGCCTTCATATTTTTTGGAAAGTTAGACACATGGCAATTTCTCAGAAATTCTTGCTAAAGCCCACAGCCCACTACCAAGCTATAACCCCACACCATTCAGACATGTGAACTCCTCATTTTTCTGAAAAGCTAGACATATGGCATTTTCTAAGTTGCTACTAAAGCCCACAACCTACTACCACCATTAAGATACGTGGCATCCTATTAATTCAAGAAATAGGATTCAATAAGTGGGTAGTTTCACTCCTAAACATTCTCAATAAAAAGTTATTTATTTGCTTAACACATGTTTGTCCATAGTCTATTAAATACAAATGGTAGGACCCATTAAAAGATTACCATAAACCCACGTTTGTTTTTAAATGTTTTTTATCAAAAAGAAAATACTTTATTAATTACAAACTTGATGCAACTTTTAGGAAGCAACCAAATTTAACTTTTAGAAATAGATTTATTAGATAAATAGTAAATGCCAAATAAGGTGGGTTATTATTTACAAATAGGATCTCATTTAATATCTTAAATCAAATTAAAAAAAAAAAAACATAAATTAATAGTGGGTTTCAAATAAAATAGGTCAGAATAGATTCTCAATTACAAAGATGTAAGACCCATATTAGTTTTCTTTTTATTTAATTTTTGATAACTAAATAGTAAACTTAAAAAAAATGATTGTGCATTAAAATTATATAAATTACCAGAATTTAATGTAATTAGAAAATCTATTATAGCAGCAATACTCGGTTAGTAATTAAATACTGAATATTAATAAAAATAGAAGGAAATAATCATCACCATTACTAATTAAAAATAATATTAATCTTTAATTAAATAATTAAGTAAATATTACATTATGATTAATCTTTAAATTTTTATAATAAAAATTTTAATTATAATAATTATTATGATAGTAAAATCATTAATTAAATACTTAATAACAACAATAAATAATTAATTAACTAAATATTGTAATACAAATAATCTTTAAAAGATAAAGAAATAATAATAAAAGTTAGACATTTTTTGTTTAAAATATAAACTAAACATAGTAAGATTGTTGTGGGGTAATTCAACGAGGGCGACCCCGTCAAAAGCTTAAATCATCACTTTTTGCCTTTCTCATGCAGTAAAGTTAGCTTGTTTAATTGGAACAAGAATCTGCCACGTCATCTAAATCCAATGGTGATTCTTTCGGTATTACAGGGAAAACACTGTAAGAAGATGATTTGATTCCGACGCAGAATTGGGCCTTTTGACGTACTGTAGATGATGGATTGATGGGCGGAGTAATGACACGGGATTCTCGTCATCATCCCAATCTGTTTGCAGGTTGCAGACAGGAGTGGTACGTACGCCCACCCATCGCTAGGCCGCCACTAGGCTTGAGGAGCGCTCAGTCCAATAGAGAAGCAACTGGCAAGGCCCATTTATATTTTATATTGACGTACTCAGTAGTCAGTACGATACAAATAATAATAATATCGTTTTTCTTACCATAAAAAGGAAAAGAGATAATCCCCATTTTAGGCCAATATGGAAGTTTGTTTTGTTTGTGCCTTGTTAAGCTTTTATTGATCATGTCAATATGCCATTGTCGGTTAGAACACACTAATGGTGGAGTATCTTTTGTATTACTGTCCAGGTTCAGGGTGGTTAACCCTTTTTGGCCATATGAAACTTGTTTGTTGGTTTTATGTTCATTGATATTAGTTTTTCTTATTAAAAAAAATATTGCCTTTTTAATCTTTTTTCTTTGAAAAATGAAAACTAAGTAGATGTGCATGCGGGTCGGGTCTAAGGTATAGCTTAGAACTAACCTTATAAGGGTCCACCCAAGGTTTTTTGAATTGAAACTTATTCATGTGACTCTATGGTCAAGTGAGACTATGATCTTTGTGACCATGAATATTTATGTTTAAATCTTTAAAGTATTTCATGATTTATTTTAATGTAAATTTGGTTTTAAGGCTAATCTTTTCGAGTTAGTTAATAGGGTTGTTAATAAGTCAGGTCTAGATAGAACCAATCCTGAACTGTTTTAATAAACAAGACAAATCATAGACCAAATAATTTCCCAATTAACACTTGGGTCTTTTGGGTTTAGACCCGATTATACTTCAAATTATATTTGTTTATTTAAATAATAACTTAAATTTAACTTTTGATATAATATAACCTTAATAAAAATGATAAAAAAATACTAAGTTATTTATAAGTTAATAAGCTAAACATTTTAACTAATATTATCTTATATATATATATATATATATATATATATATTAAAATAATCGATTTTGGGTCTAAATTGGTTTAGGACAGGCAAAAACTGAAACCAACCCAATTACTAATTGGGACAAAATCATGAAACTAAAACCATTATAATCAGTCAGTCAGGTAGACCTAACCATTGATAGCCTTATTGGTTGGGTATGGTAAAACCCTAGATCTTGGAATGGGCCTGGGTTAGAGTTGGTTTCAAGAAATGATAATAGATTGGATAGAGTTAGTTCAAGGCTCGTTCGAGGTTGGTCCATTCAATTCCAGGTATAACCTACCCATTTGCTCACCCCTAAAACTAACCCCATCTCCCCATTTGTGGTTGAATGTCATGCTTTCAAAATTTTTTCTTGCATGAGATCTCGACTTTTTTCTAGATCTCTGAAATTAAAGGTAGTCACCTTGTATTTAGGGAGTAATGACGCTTAACCACAACCCATTATACTTCTGAAAAAAGAAAAGAAAATGGCAAATTTCTTAAACTACTCCTAAGGTTTAGAAAATTAACTAACTATACCCATACTCTTTCAGTATTATCTTAAAATACCCCTATTGTTTCTGACAATTTCCACACAGCTTCCTTCCCATTAAGTCTCTGTCATAGACCGTTTACACATGACTTCACGTATTTGATTTAATTTTAAATTATACCCAAAATACCCTTTTTGCCAAGATCATAGAGAAGACGAGAAAGTCACTGGAGGGCCATCAAGTCCTTATGCGGTCATCCCATGATCACACAGTCACCACACAATCAAAGGAGGTCCTCCCGATCATCTGGGTCAAGAGCCACTTCTCCCGATCATCGCACGATTGCACAATCTCTCTTTCCAAAGAGACCAACCTTCAAAAATCTCCTTTTTCAGAGATACCACGTCACACGACAAACCTGGTACACCGTTTCTCTCCTTGTTGTTGAAACGCCGGCAATAGCACTCCCTCTCTCTCTGTACCTTTGCTCTCCCCTGTTCCATTGTTCACTAGCACTACCGCTGGTACACACACCACCGTCCACCAACAGTGGTTGTTAACAAACTCACCTTGCAACCCTGAGTGCAAGTGTTGTCGAGGATCATGATAGTGGCGGTGGTCGCTCTTGTCTCTCCATCGGACAAACACTCACCGAGATTAGGACAGCAAGCTTCTTCGTAGATAGTGTGGAACTTTAATTCCCTCATCTTCAAGCTCTTGTTCAATAGAAGACACTGATGGATATTCGTCGGATATCACTCAAAAAACTCAACTACGGGTGTTGTTGCAATAGCAGGTTCTGAAATTGGTTGCACAACAAGCAAAGTAAATCCGACTACGATGGTTGTTTAGGAATCCTTGGCTTGCTCGGCCTGCAACGGGTTGGAGGAGGTCCGTTGCTGCAATGACCCACAAGTGTTCGACCTACTCGGTCTCCAATGCTATTTCATGAGGGCAGATTTGGCCCTCCACTGAAATCATGACAATGGCATCTCAAAACAGCTGGATGACACCCCGACACTACCTAGGCGATGACTTTCCTTAGCCAAAATGATGGAATCCCAGCTAGCGACCGACCACTAGAGACCTGCCTCCGCCGACCTAGCGACCTTGTCCACAACTTAGGGCAGCTAGCACCTCGTCCAGGGTTAACCTGTGGTACCTCGTGAGTATTGGCCGAAGTGACCTCGACGTGAGGAGCGACCTCCCTCAAGGGCTTGCTGACCTAATTTAGGTCCAGGTGGCGAACTGGAGATGTTCTTGCCGACCAATTCTGCATGCATCCCATCACTACCTCCGAGGACTTCGGACCGGTTAGGCACGTCTTCCCGAAGATCTCAGGTGTGGTGTGTGAAGCCCATACCAAACAATGCCTATATAAGTGCCTTACCTCCAACCTCAGAAGGTATGCGCAATATAGCTCTTGCAGCTCTCTATCTCTCTCACTTTTAGCTCTCTCAAAAATATCTAGCTTGCTGACTTAAGCATCGGAGTACCCACCCCGGTAAAGCAACCCGGGCACTTTGACATTGTTTCTTTGCAGGTCATCCCAATAAGCTATACAGCTCATCATTATTCAACTAGGTGTCTGAGACACCTTCCAACTAGGAATTGTTTAGCTAGGCATCCAAGCCATCTTCCAACTGAGAACTGTTCAGCTAGGCGTCCAAGCCACTTTCCAACTAGGAACATTTTAGCTAGGCATCCAAGTCACCTGCCAGCCGAGAGCTTCCAAAACTCGCATCATTAATTGGCGCCATCTGTGGGAACTACTACACAAAAGCTAAGTTCTCACTCATTCTTTGAGCCTCAAATAATGGCATCCTCAAGAAACAACAACGCTTGGATCGAGCCCTACATGCTCTCTGTGAAAGTTGACGGCCAACAGAATGTGACGCCACTCCTGCAGGTCGAGCCCTTTGTGGTTTCCGTAGGAGCTGATAGCCAACAAACTGTGAGGCCGCTCCATAGGTCAAGCCCTCCATGCTCTACGTGGGAGTTGATGGCCAACAGGTTGTGGAGCCGCCCTCGCAGGCCAGCCCTGCCGAGGTGACAAGGTGTCTGTAGGCCAAGGTGCTGAGAGCAAATTGGACTATCAAAATTTTGACAACCTGACAAAGACTCACTTTGGCGACATGAACGAGCTGACTTGCGACACACGTAATCAATCCCAGACAAGCCTCGTCAACCCTGTTCGCGAGGTCGCCCCTACAGGTCCCCTTCGTGTCTCCCGCGGGAGTCGACGGCCAATGGACTGCAGTCACCCTTATGGGTCGAGCCTTTCAAGGTTCCCGTGAGAGTTGACAACCTTTAATTACTAGAGTTGCCCCCATTGGTTGAGCTCCCTGTGGCTTATCGTAGGAGTAGATGACCAGCACCTCCGAGGACTGACGTAGTGCAGCCATGGCACCGACCTGGTATTTAAATGCCAAAAGCGACGCATGTATCACAAGTGGAAGCCAAACTGCTTTCAGCATCAAGGCTTCCTAAACTGACCTCGAAATGTGCTAGTAACAGGTAAGCCGACTTATGTAGGTCAGCCCCCATCTATCCAGCTCGACATCATTTTGATAGATGAAATTATAATTGCTTTGGTCACTTAGGCCGATGCTTATGAGCTCATTAAACTAGTCACTCTGGGCCAAAGGACCTACAACATGCTACTCCCTTTGCCGAGCTGACCTCAGCTCGGGAGAGGGGGGGAAATGATGGGGGCAAATTTGGCCCTCCACTGACATCATGACCCATGGCATCTTAGAATAGTTGGATGACACCCCGACACCACCTAGGCAATGGCTTGCCTTAGCCAAAATGATGAAGTCCCAGCTGGCGACTTATCTCTAGAGGCATGTCTCCGCTATCGACCTGGTGACCTGCCTTTGCCGACCTTGCGACCTAGCTGGCGACCTCGTCCATAACTCAGGGTGGCTAGTAGCACCTCGTCCAAGTCCGACCTATGGTACCTCGTCAGTACCAGCTGAAGTGACCTCGACATGAGGAGCGACCTCCCTCGAGGGCTTGCTGACCTGATTGAGGTCCAAGTGGCGACCTGCGAGATGTGATCGCCGACCAATTCAGCATGCATCTCGTCACTCTTAGGTCTCTCGGAAGTTGGGTCCTACACTGAATGTTTCGAAGGAAATTGAATAAGGCACGAAGACTGGTCTACGTGCACAACTACCTCCGAGGACTTCGGACCGGTTAGGCACGTCTTCCCGGATATCTTGGACACGGTGCGTGAAGCCCACACCAAACAATGCCTATATAAGGGCCTTACCTCCAACCTTAGAAGGTATGCACAATTTAGCTCTTGTAACTCTCTATCTCTCTCTTTTTTAGCTCTCTGAAAAGTCTCCAACTCATTGACTTAAGCATCGGAGTGCCCATCTTGGGTAAAGCAACCCAGGCACTTTGACATTGTTTCCTTGCAGGTCACCCTAGTAAACTATATAGCTCGTCATTATTTAACTAGGCATCCGAGCCACCTTCCAGCTAGGAATTGTTCAGCTAGGCATCCAAGCCACCTTCTAGATAGGAATTGTTCAGCTAGGCATCCGAGCCACCTTCCAGATAGGAACTATTCAGCTAGGCATCCGAGTCGCCTACCAACCAGGAGCTGCCAAAACATGCATCATCACTATCTAAATTTTATATTGACTCATGTTGGAGTCAAACAGTTAATCACAAATGTTGCAGAAGCACCTATGAGTGGTCAACATAGAACTCTGTTTCATTTGTTAAACTAACCAAATTTCAATTGGTGGAGAGAGGAGATCACTGGAGAGATAATTGATGGAGGGAAACTGTTGTTGTGTTGTCGTTGTTTCAAATGGAGAAGAAGAATTGTCGCTGGTTCTTGTTGCCACCAGTTTTATTCTCTCTATCCCTCTCTTGTCTCTCTTGTCTCTCTCGTCTCTCGTCTCTCATCTCTCTCTCTCTCTCGGATTTTGCAATTCATCAAGTAATTGCCATTTGACTCTTATTTCTTTGTCCCTGCCCCCAGGCCTCAGTCCAAGCATGCCTTTCTCTCTCTCTCTCTATATTTCCCTTTGGAGAGTTACACCGGTTAGATCTTTTTAAAAGCTTCAATCTTCGTATTAGAGTTGGAACCTGTTGGTGGCGACAATGCCTTGGTTGACAATCCGGGAAAGAGGTGAGAAGAGATTGAAGAACCAAGTGATCATTGCCATCGTCTTCGATGTTTTAGGCCTTATATTTAGGGTCTGTTTGTCCTCATCTCAAGGTTGAGGATGATGTACAATTCATTTTGAAAATTTAAAGAAGAATGATGAGTAAAATAGTCTTTTTAATCCTTTCATTAACGGATGATAAAGAAAATTTAGTCAATTGTTAAAGACATTAAAAGTACTTTAAGACAATACTAAAACAGTAGAGGTATAATTAATCAATTTCCTAAAACTTAAGAATAGTTTAATAAATTTGCCCAAAAAGAAAACCATTATACTTCTGATTTCAGCACTTAATGCCCCGAGGGCGAGTATTCCATGATTCCATCCCTTAACCACACGGAAGGTTCTCATGTCACTATTTAGTGTTTGTTTAAACATTTTTAACCCCAAATTATTTTGCCTTTTTAACTTAAATTTTTTAATGCTATCTCTTAATTATTTCTGTCATATTTCTTTCAACAGATTTCATCTTACTTCTTCGTTTTCATCAGAGCTTGGAAGCACAAAAACGCAGTCCAAAAGAGAATATACTTCAACATGTTTATTTTTGTCATTTTAATTTGACAGCTTTTGCTTAATTTTTACAGAGAAGTACGGAAAAACCCAATGCAGAATTCTGAATTCCAGCCCCCCCCCTCTACTACTAGCCCTCTCCCCTGTAAATCACATTCTACCCGTAAATTTGGCATCAATTCACGGTTAGGATGCATTCCCCCTGTACTATGGGATTATAAAATTCTGATCTGGGCTGATTGGTCATTCTCCCTAATTTTTATTTCATTACCAACCCTGTTTAAAGGACAGGACAGGGGGTTAAAGTGTTGGAATCCAAAATTACAGAAGTGTTTATAATAAAACAATGCTTGATGGTGTTACATGTCCACCCACTAAGTACAATGTGCCGGAATGTAATTTACCCTAAAATTTAGAACCATTGGATTGGGTTTTCATTTTTGGAATTTACCCTTGAGGGCAAACTGTTTGGCTTTTGTATTATGTCCTTTCAATCAATCCCCCAATCAAAATTTTCTTTTCTACAATTTTCATCATATATGGTCAACTTTACCCTTATCCTCTAAACAAAAAAACCAAAGAAATGACTCGTTGAGTCATATTGCCACTTCAGTCGATGTATGCCCAATTGATCGAGAGAACTTTGGCTCCTATTAAATTGTGGGTACAATCACTTTTCCACATGAATGTTAAAATCGAGTTCAGATCTGTTGACCAAAATTAGGGGTGTCAATTGGACTGGATTTGGTCCAGTCCCGTTCAGTGCAATGTGAGCCCATTACAAATGGATCTGGTTCAATCTAATCCAATGTATATTTTAGACCATTTTGGACTGATTCAGAGACTGTCCAATCTGTTCAAATTCCTATTAATTTAGATTGGTTTCAATTCAAACTTGGTCCATTAATACCTATGTTCTTATTTTCTATCAATGGACCAGATATTGGCTCAATCCAATATAAATTCATTATGGATGGATCGGGTCCAATCGAATATGTCATATTGAACCATTTAGTCCGTCCAAATTCAATATGTCTTATTGGTCCATCCAATCCATTCAAATGGATTTTGATTTGGACGGATTCCAACCCAAAACCAGTTCATTGACACCTCTAACCACAAGACATTATTGGTGATGTGCGGCTAGATGAATGTGACCAATAATGGGTTGTTTTTAATATATCAAAGCTCGTTAAAACGAAATCGCCAAACATTCCAAAATTTTCACAAAAACAAGGAGGCGTGGCCTTATCATCCACCGTACGAATCGATGACCGATTTTTTTTTTTTCAATTGGCCATGGATATGTAGGACCTACTCTTAAGAACCAAGTGGATGGGGTCAAGGCATTCTTAGACATGTGATCCCATTAAATTTGTACAAATATTGCACTCTAAATAGGAAAGAGGAAAGAGTAAGGACCACAGCATCCACCAAACAATGCTTGAACCAACTCCACAAACCACACCATCCACTTATATTAGCCGAAGCCGAAGCATGAATCACAAAAATCTGCGGAAAAGGACCAAAGCCAAAAGAAGTGATCATGTGGAGGGGCCAACTCTGACATTATGGAAAATTTCATGTATTGGAACTCTAATCTACCACTTCAAACTTCAAACTTCAAACTACGACATCACATGATATGTGAATTCTGATTTATGACATTATTTTATTGAGATAAGTTTATTTATTTTCGGTATAAGTCTTCGTTGCTTAGTACAATGAGTCAGTCTGTCAGACACGTCCCTGTTTTGTTCTGGAGTTATTTTCTTGCTTCAATGTCGGCCCACTTTGGTCGGGTCTATCCGATAGACTCGAACCGTTCGAACCCTATTTATCGGTTCTGGTTCTATGATTCATTCCGATATAGATTGGTTTTGGTTTTATTTTGTGTGTTCCGATTAATATTGGTTTGGGATTGGTTTTGATTGTCATCAATCGATTATGCATACATGTTTTAGAGTTATAGGTAGGTATGTTTAAAATTGTAATTTTACTTTTAACACCTAAAACCCTTGAACCTTAAACCTTTTGGCCTTTTACCTTTTTGTTTTGCTTTTGTCACTTGGGGCTTTAACTTCTAAAGTTTTACTAGTTGCTTTCTCTTTCTCGGAGAAAGTTTCTCATCACCGTCTCCATGTCTCACTGATTCTCAGTCACCACCATCTCCTACACAGTTTAAATGCCACCCATGTAAACTTGGGATTAGGAGTATCAGATAAATGGACGGTTAGTAAGTGGGCTCTAGCTTAATTGCTGGATATATTTCAATTCTTGAATAAGGAGGCAGTTTGATTTAAAGACCACTCGGTATATGCACGTTTGCTTAGCTATTTCCCATTAGCTTTAATTTAATTGCTATTATTTTGTTTTTTGTAAGGTTAAACTGAAATTATATAGGATTGTAGACTATTTACAATTGATTTTTAGCAAGATTATATAAGTATAACAGGGTTTTTTTTTGGACAAACATCCTATTGATATTCTGATAACAAGTAATTGAACAAAATGCTCTTTTCTTATCAAACTAGCATCAAGTCCATTTTTGCTGCTGTATTCATTAGTAATATTAATTATTTAATATAAATTTTTATTAATATAGAATATTTTATAAAAAAAAAACTACAAGTCTTATCATCTTAAGTATGGATTTTTATTTAATCGGGTTAGACCTGATTGTTCCGACTGGTCCGTCAGTTTGGTACCGGTTGTGAAATAATAGAATCAATTGGGTCTAGTTCGGTTTTGGTATTATCGGTTTTAGTAATTGGTTTGGAATGGTTCCACCCTGTCCCGTATCAAATTTGGACCGTTGACAGTCCGAGATCATTGGAGCTTTTAGTGGAGCTGAAAATGCAGGGAAAAACCAAGGTTTTTAAAACCTATCGAAGAGAGAACGGTTTTGGGTCCGATTCCTGGATTGAGTGGTCCAATCATTTGATTCGAATGGATGACCTGTTTTAACAAAAAAAAATAAAAAATTTAAAAATTTTTAAAAACCTAAAAAACGACCAAAAACCATTTTCGGGTCAAACTGTTTGACGGTTCGATCACCTGGATCAACGATTCGCTGACCAAATCAATGATTTTTGGCCAAATAACAGTTTTAAGGTAAAACAGACTAATTCCCAATTTTTCCAATCTGACCGTCCGGTCCAGTTTAGTTTTGAAAGCATTGGGCAAAACAACTCACCCCGCACCCCCGATTAGGATCGGACTTGAACTGAACCAGACTGAATTCTGCATGCATGCGTTTCGCTTCGCTTGCACCTTAGAAGGATATCCATTTAAATTTCTGGTAAGTTTAGGTTGATTTCTCTGTATAGTTGTAAGTGGGTCTAGTCGCCCGTAGGTCTGTTCGAACTCCGTGTCGCGTCGGAGTTCAAATTCTTATCCATCTTATTAATTTATATTATTTTTTCAATTTTTCTCAAAAAAAATCACACCACCGACAGCTTAGGCAATGGGGCCAATTTTGAGGAGTCCAGGCACTCATCATGTGGCCCAATTTTGAGGAAAACTGCACATTTTTCTTATACATCCTATCATAATGTGCCACGTCAACATTATACAGTTTAACTCACATGTGTGAACTACTTAATGCATGTCGGGAAAACTTATGTTTCTTTACTTTCTTATTTTTTAAATATTAAAATAAAAATTAAAAATGATAAAAAAACTCTTTCTTGTTCAAGGAAGGTTTCATGTTCCTCCATTTCTTTTTCAAGGGAAATCTTTGTATAGGTTTCTAAGGTTGTATTCCTTTTTTAATTTGCTATGACAAGACTTTAAGACAAATGGAACAGCCTAGAGCAGACTCAAAAGCCAAACGTTGAAACACATCATGGGAGGCTCCGTTGGTCAAGTTTTACTTCGTCTCCAAGTTGTGATGTTTAAAGGAAGTAAAGAACAGCAGTGGTATTGTAGGAAGATGTAAGACGTGGAGATTGAACACATGGAGTGAAATGAAGAGTTTCAAACTTTCAGGTGTTCATGTACCTAGGGGTGGATTCGAGTTGAGCTGAGCTGAATATAGTTAGTTATTTGAGCTCGACTCGAGACAGTTCATATCGAGCTCGATTTGAGAAAAATGTTTTATAAAAATATAAAACATATTTTTTATTTGATATTTAAAAAATTAAGAATTATAATAATTAGTTATTGTTATATATAAAAATAAAAATGTTATATATATAATATTTTTATTATATATATTATTTTCTATAATTTTATATTATTATTATTATTATTATTATTATCATTATTATTATTATTATTATTATTATTATTATTATTATTATTATTATTATTATTATTATTATTATTATTATTATTATTATTATTATTATTANATTATTATTATTATTATTATTATTATTATTATTATTATTATTATTATTATTATTATTATTATTATTATTATTATTATTATTATTATTATATGTATTTATGTAGCTATTCGAGCTCGGCTCGATTAATAAACGAGCCTGTAAATTGAGGACTCGAAGCTCGGTTGAAACCAAGCCGAGCTCAAGTAACTCATGAAGAGCTCGGCTCGTGGCCACCCCTACACGTACCAATGCCCTATGGAGATTTGTTTTAGATCATGAAAGAGGAACTATGACTAGGCATTTGAGTGATTTTCCTTCGTTGCAGGTAGAATAAAGAAAGGAAATGGGAAAATAAACTGCAAATCTTATCATTTTCCCTTTGTTGCAAATTAGAAATAGAGTTTATTTTGAGAGATTAGGCAAATCATTTTTCTGAAAGCCCTTACTAAAGGAGAAAAGGGTTTTTTTCATCTCTGTTTTAATTTGTTTTAATATTTAAAAATTAAAAAAAAAAAAAACAAAAGAAGCGAAAATTTTCCTAACATCCATGGTTTTCAAAGCTAGACCAGATCGGACAGTTGTACTGAAAAAACTGGGAACCGGTCAGGTGACTAGTTCTGTTTTTCACCAAAACCAGATTTTTTGTCAAAAAATGTTGATTTGATCAACAAACCACTGATCCGGGCGGTTGAACCATTCTAACCATTCAACAGTTTTGATCATTTTTTAATTCTTTTGTCAAAATGGGTCAACTGTTTGGTTCGAATGAACGGACAATTCGACCCGGGAACTGGACCCCTGACCGGTTCATTATGCAAATCGGTTTCAAAAACCCTGCTAACATCATAACCTGTTCACACATTATGATAGGATGTGCAGGAAAAATGTACAGATCGTATTATGCGTGAGATCCGGATCCAATTTTGAGCCCCTCTCCATTCAAGACATTTTCTTTATCCTTTCGGGCTTCGCTCCAGGACCCAAGACTTAAGCAAGCTAACTTGGAAAGATGAGGAAGCATCTGACCTTGTGTTAAGCCAAGTCAATCATTAAATATGAGGCAGATTCAAAACAAGTTAATGCATTCATGTACACAATCATACCAGTATCATCATCTTTATAGGTGAATGAAACCAAATTATCTTTTCTTTGTGGGCGCTACTTCCAGTGTACATTTTGTTTATAAAAACGATGATTTGGTTATAACTTATAATAATTAGGACTGGAAAACGAACGAATCCAATCCAATGAAAGTAGATCTAAATTTAAATTATTTATATTTGAATTTGAAGCTTATCAATCGGATTTATAATCTACTTATAAATCCATTAAAAAAAAAGTAATCATGTTGCGCTGGTCAATTTAGATTTTGTATTTTATTTTTATTGTTAATAAAAGTTTTCTCATTTATCATATTTATTTTTGTTGTGCACAAATTTTATAGACATATTTTTTGTGTTTACTGTAATTTTTTATTTCTTTTTTTGGTAATTTTTTATTTCTATCTATTTATTTTTGTGTTTTTACTATATAATTATATCATGTGTTGACTTATTTGACTAGAAAGAAAGTGATCTTATTTTTGGGCAATTTTGAATTTTTTATTTCATTTATTGCACTTGTCTTTGTTTAATATGATAAATGTATAATATCTTAGATATATCAAAAAATTTCTATTTTGTGATTTTTTTTGCATTTCTATATACTTTTTAATTTTTATTATTTAATTATGACATCATTGGTTGACCCATTTTAACCAACGATTCGACTGTTATGGTGCAAGTCAAGTATGTTGGGCTGAGTTTAAGCTCAACCAAGGTCCAACCTATGCATTGGGCCCATGGCTCGAGACCAAAGTCAAACCTGATTTATCCAACCTAAGCCTAAGTAACACTAAAATTTGATGCACTTGGGCTTGTCAATCATCCCCACAACCAAATTTGTCATAAATATATATATATATATATATATATATATATATATATATATATATATCATTGCCATTAATAAAATAAGGTTGCCTTNATATATATATATATATATATATATATATATATATATATAATTGTGTATGTACATGTATGTATGAAGTCTTACTTGGGCTACTTAAGGTCTAGCATGGGTCCAGCGTGAAAAATAGAAAAGCTCAAACATTTGAACCTAGGCCCAACTCAATCCAAAATCCAAGTTAACATGACTAAAATTGTGAGCTAGGTCGCCTGAGTTAAGTCCATCCAATTTACATCCCTATGGACCATTGACTACTAATTAGATTCAAAATGGTTTTCTTTTCAAGTAAGTTTATTTTTTTATTCTATTCTTATCATTAGTAAAACTAACTCTTATTTATCACTTTTTTGTTTATTATAATGAGTATATAATATTAGAGATGCAATCAAATGTGTTTTTACGAGATTTCTATATTTTTAATAAATTTTTGTGTCTCTATCTTTTTTTAAAATCTGTATTTATTTAATTATTACATCATGGATTGGCCATGACATAAAAGGTTGTACCATTGACCCACAACTTGAATAGGAAAGTTTCATTTATGGGTCAACTTTAAGGCAAAGTTTGTGAGTGCTTATTTGAAACATAAGTGCTTAAAAACAAGTGTTTATTTTAATAAGCACTTATGAGTGTTTGGTGAAAAAGCACTTATTTTAAATAGGGGTAGTATAGGTATTTTAAAAATGATGAGGTGGACCAAGATGAGCCAGAAAAGAAATAAGCACTTAAAAATAAGCCCAGAATTTGGGCTTCTCAAATAAGTGTTTATTCTCAAAATAAGCACTTATTTTGCGCTAATTTCCCAAATGCAAATAAGTGCTTATTGGTGTGGTCCCGGCCCAAAATAAGTGCTTATCCGACTCCCAAACTTGGCCTAAATCTTGTATTTCATTTCCATTGTCAATAAAAATACTTCTTGTTTATCATACTTATTGTTGTTTAATATGATAAATATATAATATTAGATATATGCCTAAAAGTTTTCACATTTTTTGTAATTTTGTAATATTTATTTTTTCTATTATTAGATCACGTGCCATGAAGGCGAGAACTGGATAATTTTTTGCATGTTAACTCCACCAGGCTAAAATATCAAAATTATTTGTTCCCTCCGAGTTGAAGGAAGAATCACCTAAAGTAGGAAAATTTGCTTGTAAATAAAAATCAAGTTCAATAAATGAACTTGTTGTCGAATTAGTGGATTTTTGCTTCTTACTTATTAAATAAAAAAGTTTTTCTCTTCCACTACTACATTCAAGTTCATAAGTGGAAGATGTTGCTGTACAAATTGTAGAATTTTTATTATTCCATGTTACTTCAAATTCATATAAACTATACATTTCAAATAATAAACTATTAATTTCTTCTCGTTTATTTCCAATTTCAATATTCATATTTTCACAATATGTTTCAAGTAAAATATCTAAACCGTCTTTCCATTTCTAGGATCTAATATTGTAGCTAAGAAATAAAGAGGAGAAATGTTCTCCCAATATTTTTTAAATTTATTTTCCATTATTTCAACAATACTTTTAAATTCTAGATTCTTTCTATATTTTGCAAAACAATCACTAATCATCATTAATTGATAAGCTAAATTACAACTAGTTGGATAATAAATACCCGATAATTCATTAGTTGCATTAGTTGTATCATAAAAATGTTTTAAAAAAATCTGTTATACAAATAGCCATTTCCTAGTCTTCCTCAAATATAATATCAGTAGGCATTTTTGTATTATGAAAATCACTAAGAATTTGTTTGTGAGAAATACAACATTCTAACATAGCATAGGTAGAATTCCATCTATATTTAACATCTAATATAAAATGTTTATATTTTAAACCACAATTTTGACATAAATATTTAAATTCTTGTTTTCTTGCTCTAGAACTTTTAATATATATAATACAAATCCTAATTTTAGAAATATGAGTAGAAGTAATATTTAAAGCATCCTAAATACATAAATTTAAGATGTGACATGCACATCTGATATGAAATAATTTATCATTTAAACATGGTTTTAATTGAGATTTTAAAATATTTATTGTTGAATCATTATTACTAGCATTATCAAAATTAATAGAAAATAATTTATTGTCAATTCTATAAACATGTAAAGTATTTAAAATATTTGCAACAGTAGTTGGGCCAGTATGTAGCCATTCAAGCCTAGTAAAACTTAAAATTCTTTTATTTAAAAGCCAATTTTCACCAATAAAATGATCGGTAACACAAATATAACTTATGTTAAATTTATAAGTCCAAATATCAAAAGCAATTGCAACTTTAGAATTAAGATTGATAACATATGAATTAAATTTTTGTATAAAAAAATTTTAAAGTATCTGATCTAATAGTATTCCTATAAACTTTTTTAAATTATGGATTTACAGAATTACACAACCATTTTTCAAGTTTAATATCTTCAGCTAACAAAAATGGTTGTTCAACATGTACAGTGTATTTTGCTAATTCTTACTTAATTTTTTTCTTGAGAATATTTAAAGTATCAAACCCCTGCCCAATTTTTGTTTGTGTTGTTTATCTCCCTTCTTCTTCTTCTTCTTCTTCTTCTTCTTCTTTCTCATGGGTAAACAAATGTTTGCCCAAATGGCAAGTGCCACCCTTGCTACAATAGGTAAAGTCTTTTCTACATTTTTGGCAAACAACTCATTTTCCCTTATCCTAAACCTCCTCTACTTTAAATATTTTCCAAACTGGGATAATCAACTTAGTGGCCTTTTTTTTCTTTCCCCTAGTATCAGTACTAGGGGTAGAAGTTCCATCAATATCAATAATATCCATATCGATGCTAACACTACCATATTGCAGCTGAATGTCGTCAACATTGAACATGTTGGGGAATTGGTTTTGGGAGGAGCCAACCATTTTTTTAATTCTTTTTAATTGCACTTACCCGAATTATCGGTTTGGAATCCTAATTTTATTTCAGCGATTGAAGCCTTTTAACTCAAGAGTCTGCCTCTCAAATTGCCAACTTGAGATACTTGAACTGTTGAACAAGCCTTCTTCTTGTTGAAATTTCAATAAAGTTAAGAATTGGAGAATTAGAGAATATATGAGAGATTGAGACTTGATAGAGCATGAGAACTAGAGAAGAGATTAAGAGAATTGTTGAATTGGTGTGATGAGAATGGTGGAGGATAGGACTATTTATAGGAATTGAAAATAATTCAATTGCCCAAAATACCCTACAAACTTGCCATTTTTTAGTTGTTGGAATGAGTATTTTGGTTATTGTAGAGTTATTTATCACTTTACCCAAAATGCCCCAAAACTAGTTGTTATATAGCTGTTGGGGGGCATTTGTGTCATTCTTTCTTCCTCTAAGACTAAAATACATAAATACCCCATGTATAGTTGTTTATAGTTGTAGGGGGTATTTTTGTAAAAAAAAATCCTAAAAAGCTGAAATTAACCATTGGAGATCCCCCAAATGGCTAGTTCATCGAGCGGCTGGATCGTACTAGCCCGTGGACCTAGAACCCTAGGCCCCAACATGGCCCGGACATCATGCCAAGCCGAGCCAGGCCGTGCCGGGCCACGAGCAAAAAGACCCAATTTACACCTCTAGGATTGGTTGCTACCTCCTCGTGTAGAAAGTTAAGGTTTGGTAATGCCCTCAACTTACCTTATCTTGTAATTATAGCTATTAAATAGCGTTTGGGTTGTATCTCTAGCATGAAAGACAAATTCAGGTCTCCTACCCACATAACATCTCCCCATGAATGGTAGGTAACATGTAAATGTGGGAAATATTCTCAATGTACAGTTGTAGTAAGGCACAACTATATAGTAAGGCGTGGGTGGGGTTCTTGTGGGTACGGGATCCAAATTGACCACTTCATTATAGGTAGGGGTGGCCACAAGCCAAGTTGTTCACGAGCTGGTTGAGCTCAGCTCAATTCAGTCTAAACCGAGCTTCAAGCCTAATATATGGGCTTGTTTGCTAATCGAGCCGAGCTTGAGCTTAATACAACTTGGCTCGTGAGCCTAGTCGAGTATATGTACATAGGGTTTCACCTCGGCTCGGCTACTAAAGGAGACATCAGTTTGGCACCTCAACAACTAAGGGAGAACTCAGCTCGACATGCCTTAACCAAACGGTCTTCAGGTTGTTAAGATCTTAACGCAAAAGACTACATCGTCTTTTGGTTGTTATGTCTATCAGAAGATCTTTCAAAAAAGACTTGCTAGACAGTACCATATTAAATTTTTGGGGTCTTATCCTTAAAGATCTAAAATGTTTGGTAAGTATCCTATTTTACCAATTACTATGATATACAGATCTATTAAATGAAAGGTTTTAGGTACAAAAAGAAAGGAACCTTACAGATTTTTTACTATTAAATGAAAGATCTTTTTGTTCTCCTATATTTCATTGCCAAACAAAGAAAGGTGTGGCCCGTTTGGTACGTCTTTCCATGTAGGCTATCAACTTTTTAGAAGCTTGGTAGCTCATTTTTCGATCTCTCTATTTGGTTGGGGAAAGATCTTTTTGCCAAAAGATTGCACCCTAAAAAGACGTGAGAAGCTAAATTCGAACTTATTTTGGGAAGCTAAAAATGAAATTTCTCATCTTTTAAAAGAGACTTAGCAAACGGTACCAAAATTTTGAGCTTTCAAACTTTGAAAAACTTGATAGACCACACTACCAAGGTTTTTAAAACCAACCTAGACATATCAGGGGTCCGGTTTTCGAGTCGAACAGTTCGACTATTCGAACCGAACAGATGGCCTGTTCTGACAGAAAAAATTAAAAAAATAAAAATAAAAATAAAAACGATCAAAACCGTTGAATGATTCAAACGGTTCAATCACCTAAATCAACGGTTTATTGACCAAATCAATATTTTTTGGCAAAAATCCAATTTTGAGGAAAACCAAAATCGATCACCTAATCGATTCTCAGTTTTTCCAGTCCAACTATCCAGTCTGATCCGATTTTGAAAACCATACACACTACTTGCCAAACGCCCCATAATAGGCCCAATTTAGAAACGACGTCTATCCATTCCAGGATACGACAGCATGTCTCTCCAATAAATTAGAAATTGGAAAATCTATCTCCCGAGCCGAGCAACCTCTCTTTCTCTTTCTTGCTGGTATTTTTTAAAGAGCCTGCCACCTACGTTTCCCCAATGTATTGGCTTTGTTCATTCACCTAACGAGACAACCTACCCTACCCTCAAACGCTATATGCCTAGGGTTCTTCGCTTTTTATTCTTTGACTAAGTCAGTTCATGAATCATAATTAATGCACAATTAATGGAGGAGTGGACCACTTGACAATTAAAGTTGCCCAAAACAAAATAACATTCTCATTTATTCATTCCTCCTATCTCTGTTCATCAAACCAATCCGGATTGGCTGCGGAGTTCAGGCTTTGGTTTTAACTTTGAAATTTGAACTCACAACTAGTGGTGCTATTACACCTAATCCAACCCAACCCAAGATTCTGGACCTTAACTCGACCCTGCTCCTGATGATGAAATCGTACATACCAAACTTGTACTAAATACATGTACAAATAATATGTGCATTAACATCATATTTGGTTGAATTTGATTGCGTAGATCAAGATTTCAAGACACCAACCCTAATTCAATCTTTCTTTATGGTAAGTTGGCACTTTCCAACCATAACACAAACCAATCTCACACCCAAATTTGAATCATCCTACGTCACTCCTATATTGTCTATGACATGAAGACACATCAAACTTCTTGTATGATAATGCCTTATGCCGTAGAATAGGGTTTTTTTGGTACACTTATGATACATGAAAACCTCAACCTCTATCTCTCGTTTCATGGAACTGAGATCATCAAGTGAGACCCTGGGTCATAAAGTGATATGTATGCTAAATGGCAATGGGTGGGGATCATATTTCCTGTTTCCAACCCTGGTTTCAAAATAAATTCCCATCCCCAACCCCCAATTCTGCAAGGAATAAAAGTTGTCCTCCACCCCTGATTCCGATAGAGACGGGTTCTCCATGGGACCCAAATCCCTAAAAATTTTTAATTAATAGTATTTTTTGAAAATATAAATAATATTTTAAATATATTCTGATATATATATAATATAAATAATTTCATATATAATAATATATTTAAAATATCTATAACCAAGGTTAGGGCAGGCAGGAGAAGTCAGGTACCCTATGTGGATGGGGAAATTTCCATGCTTGATGCATGCCAATATAAAGGGGTTGTGTGGCTATAATTCATTCTTATAATAGTGTTTTCCACGAAATCAGATTTGTTCCTTATAATAGTCTTTCATGGGAAGATATTCATAATGCAAGACTGAAAGTGATATGAGGTTGGTGTGAGGTATGTAAGGAGGAAATCCAAAATAATATATGGTTAATATTTGTTTGCACACATGCATGGTATATAATAGTTTCTATTAATTACAAGGTTTAAAATTTCGATATGATACACCTGATACAAGGCATACCGTATTGTATCTTTGAAAAATAGAGAGGGGATACACATGGAAATCGGATGTTTCACCTTTTTTCATGTGTATTGAACCCATATCAGGGCGTATCAGGGGTGTATTGGGGCGTATTGGTAGCGTATCGATGAAAAAGATACGATAAAAAACTAAAAAAAAAAACATTAAAGCGGGAAAACAAACTTCTTTTCCCTAAAATAAGCCTTCTTTCACCCCAAATGACTCTAAAACTTCAAACTTCATTCCTAGAGTGCTAGATTTGCAAAAGTTTGCAACGAACAGGTGTGAATCGTTAATACTTTTTAAAGATTTTCAAATCTTGAAAAAATATGGCAAAAATAGATAAATTTTTTCAATTTTTTATAATATATTGTAATTTCTTTTTTTTCTTGAATGTTTAAATTTATTTTGATCTACATTTATTACATTCTAAATCACATTTTTTTGTGTAATTAGTACATTTATGGAAATTTCATGAAGATATTTGGGAAAAATATAAATTAACAAAAAAATTGAAAATGTAATTTTTTCTCTACCAATAAAGATTAAAGATGTTTAAGATCTATGGATTTATCTATCATATCTGTAGAGCAATTGAAATTTCTTCTTCAATATTTTTTTTTTATATTTTTAGAATTAAAATATAAATAATAATTAATTATATTTTATCATTCGATCACAATAATTGAATATATTATAATTCTATGGATGGTCTATCATATCCATAAACCAATTGAAATTTATTTTTTAATAATTCTTTTTTATTTTTAGAAATAAAATAAATAAATAAATAAATAATTAATTAATTATATTTTATCATTTGATCACAATGATTGAATATATTATAATTCTATGGATTATCTATCATATCCATAAAGCAATTGAAATTTCTTCTTTAATAGTTGTTTTTTGAATATATTATATAATGTTTATTTATTTTTTATAATTTTTTGGAAAATAATAATAAACAATAATTATTTAAATAATAAATAATTATTAATTATATTTTCACATAGAAGTTGTGCCAATGCATGTTTTATGGTTGGATAGGAGAGTTGGGTTTTT